>CAUYRH010087519.1:0-15979 GCA_963574655.1 Perodicticus potto
TGAAACAATGCTCATCATTCCTAATTATTAGAGAAATGCAAATCAAAACCACCCTGAGATACCATCTTACTCCAGTGAGAATGTCCCACATCACAAAATCTCAAAACTGCAGATGCTGGCATGGATGTGGAGAGAAGGGAAAACTTTTAATCTGCTGGTGGGACTGCAAACTGATACAACCTTTTTGGAAGGAAGTATGGAGAACTCTCAAAGAACTCAAGCTAGACCTCCCATTTGATCTTGCAATCCAATTACTAGGCATCTACCCAGAAGGAAAAAAATCCTTTTATCATAAGGACACTTGCACTAGACTGTTTATTGCAGCACAATTTATAATTGCCAAAATGTGGAAACAATCTAAATGCCCACCAACCCAGGAATGGATTAACCAGCTATGGTATATGTACACTATGGAATACTATTCAGCCATTAAAAAAATGGAGACTTTACAGCCTTTGCATTAACCTAGATGGAAGTGGAACATATTATTCTTAGTAAAGCATCACAAGAACGGAGAAGCATGAATCCCATGTACTCAAGTTTGATATGAGGACAATTAATGACAATTAATGACATGGTGGGGGTGAGGGAAGGGGAGAGCAGAGAGAGAAAGAATGAGGGAGGGGTGAGGAAAGGAAGAGCAGAGAGAGGGAAGGAGGGAGGGGGTGGGGTCTTGGTGTGTGCCACGCCTTTTGGGGGCAAAACACGATTGTAAGAGGGACTTTACCCAACAAATGCAATCAGTGTAACATGGTTTCTTGTGCCCTCAATGAATCCCCAACAATAAAAAAAAATTTTTTTTAAAAAGACCCCCGGGGAGGGGGAAGAAAATTATCAAGTACTTTACCTCTGTGGATCAGGAGAGGAAGAGAAGAAATAAGGAGTCTGCCCCTAAACAACAGCATTATCAGTTAAAATTTGTTGAATAATAGCTATGTGCTAGGGCCAAGCAGTATGCTAAATATCTTCTATGGATATCTAATCTTCATAGCTTGAAACAAGAAGGCACTATTACTTTTTTTTTTTTTGACAGTGTCACTTTGTCACCCTCAGTAGAGTTCTGTGGCATCATAGCTTACAACCTCCTCAAACTCCCAGGCTCAAGCAGTCTTCTTGCCTGAATCTCAAATTACAAGTACCCACCACAACATCCAGCTGTGTTTTTTTCAAAGACAGGATCTCGCTCTTGCTCAGGCTGGTCTTGAACTTGTGAACTCAATCCACCTGCCTCAGCCTCCCGGATTGCTAGGATTACAGGCGTGAGCCACCATACCTGGCTACTGTTCTTGTTTTTAAAAACATATGTGAAGCTCAGAAAGGCTGAACAAATTATTCGAGGTAACAAATAGTGAGGGCAGTCTTTGAACCCAACCCCTTCATTCTGACTTCAGAAGCTTGCCCTGAACAATTATGCCTGGCTGTCTCTGCCTGGGATATTCTGAGTCCTAGACCATCGTTTCAGAGTTTCAGGCATCTTCCTTTAAGGCAATACATTTTAAGTACATTCAGGATAATACCAAACCAAGGTCCTATACTGTGAACTTGAGGTCCGTGTTGCATAAAAGTATGTGCATAAAACCATATTCTTAGAAATACGGGGTTTTTAACTTGTCAGTCAGTAAGTTTGGCCTTTATTTCCAAGGCAAACTTCACTTAATTTTAAACACACGTTAAGTACAGTGGCGAAGTCAAACACAGCTTAAAGAGTGGGAACTTGAGCTCCTTGCAACAAGGAAGGCCAGCAGCCTCCATCCTGTGTAGCAGAGTTTCTGATTCCAGACCCACCTGCCTAACAAAACACCACACAAAGCAAAAGACAGCTATTTCAGACTCTTTCCAATTGTCATATACTTCTAAAGGCTGCTGGCTGTCAGCCGGGCCTAAGCCACGCCCTCCCGGGAGACAGCAAGCGCAGACACCCAGGGAGGGGCGTGGGCAGGCGGGGCTGGCGGGACTTGCCACGCGCGGGGTTCTAACCCACCCGGGCCCTGCGGCAGCGCGGGCCGGGGTCCCGAAGGAGGGGTGCAGAAGCCACTGCCGCCCCCGCCACTTGCAGCCAAGAGCGAGAGAGGAAACAGATGATATCGCAGTTCTGAATACTTGGGTGCCCCTCCCCGACCCCTCCCCAGCCCCAAATTTCAGGAGAAAAGCTCCTCCAGGGTGTCCCGAAGAGGAACAGGGCAGGCTCGGAGCACCCAGGCCTGCCTCCTCAGGATCTGACTGGCTTCACTCTTTGTGGAGTTGTCCAGGGTTTTTGCTCACTTATGTTATCTTTTCAGCCCAGATGCCTGTTCATAGGAGCCATGCCTCTGCCCGGGACTGAGACATTACAGGGCCCCTTTCCTGGTGGTGAGGACAGCCCTGAGCTGAGTGGGATTGGGCAGCCTGAATGGGGACCCCCCTCACTGTTCATGACTTGCAGAGTCCACAGCGTTGAGAGGTATCAGCAAACAAACACTCTGCCTCTCAGCCCAGGGGCCACTGGCCCAGGCAACCCGGGTCTGCATCATGATTCCGCTATGTGACTCTTATCTAGTGTCTCAGCCTCTCTGTGCCTCAGTTTCCCCAGTTATAGAATGAGGGTGGGATGGAAGTAATCTCATGGGGTTCTTGTGAGCTTAAATGACATGGCATACATAAACGACTCAGAGAAAGCAGTGCCTGGATCACAGAAGCTCTTACAGAGAGTTGACTGACATTGTTTCACCATTTATGAAGCTCCTACTGTGTGCCCACACTTTTAGACAACAGTGTATGGGCACAGATCTTCAAAGAAAGCAGGCAAGATGGGAGACAGAGGAGCAAGTGTGGTACAAAGAGGCAGACAAGGACAGTGAGGCAGGCAGGGCACATGCTGCAGAAGAGGGACTAAGGAGTCCAGGCCACATGCCCCAGTCAGCTAAGCCAAGTTCATCTGTGAAGGAAGAGAGGTGAGGACCCAATGGTGGACCAGCTGGATATAGGCTCTCAGGGGCTAGTTTAACAGGTTGACCATGCTCCAGGGGCAGGACTGATGCAAAGTACACATGTGGCTCTGAAACATGGAGGCTTCTGACTCAAATCTCCCCCATGGAAGGAACAGGTGGGTCTCTCCTCAGAGGTATGAGGCCCAACAAGGCCCTCCCTGAGAAAGAAGGTAAGAGGGCACCAGGCAGGGTTGTCATTCATGGGCCTAAAAATGACCAAGAAGGCACTGGGGTGCCTTCACTGTCCAGAATATAGATTTGTGGCTTTTTCATTTGGGCAGGGAGGCTAGAGTGGGAACTCTGGTGGCTGGAGGTTATTGAGGGTAGGATGCAGGAGCTAAGAGGGGGAAGATGGAAGAACGAGGCTAAGTGGGGCCTCCTGAGGACAAAGTCACCTGCAAAAGGCCCTGCCTGGCCTCCACTATCCTCCCCCACCTCTTTCCAGCCTCTCCCTTTTTTTTTTTTTTTTTTTTGAGACGGAGTCTCACTTTGTTGCCCTTGGTAGAGTTCTGTGGTGTCATAGCTCACAGCAATCTCAGTCTCTTGGGCTCAACTAATTCTCTTGCCTCAGCCTCCTGAATAGCTGGAACTACATGTGCCTGCCATAATGCCCAGCTATTTTTAGAGACAGGGTCTTGATCTAGCTCAGGTTGATCTCAAACTCTGAGCTCAGGTGATCCGCCCTCCTCAGCATCCCAGAGTGCTGGGATTATGGGCATAAGCCACCGCGCCCAGCCTCCTCTTGCCTTTTTTGACCCCAGGCACAGGAGGCTTCGTCTGCAGTTTTGGGACACTGTCCTCAGAAACTGAAAGGCAGTTATCCTCAGGTCACAGATCATTCAAAGCAGGGGTGGGAAATTACTTCTGAGCAGCTTCCCAGCAGTTTCACTTTGAGCAGTTTCACTTCTGAGTGATTTCACTTTTGCTTACAGACCACAGGTCTTCTAAGTCTTTGTTCAAGCACTTCAGTCATTCATATATTAATATCTTGACAGGTTTTCTTAATCTATCACAGTCACACATATATATAACACATATGTATAGATATATGTATATAAAACATAAATGAGCGCATAACTATAAATTCTATATAAAGATATCAATTTTATTTTTGAAATTATGCTTTTTAACATTCAATCTGGGAGGATTTTTTCTGATTTAAAATGCTTTTGCCATATAAACATATCTTGGAGCTCTTCTTGTCTGAGGGCCAGCGTGGGGAGGTCTCTCCCTGCTTTGCTCATTCTTGCATCCTCAGCACCTGCCATGCTGACACTAAGCTGTCGCCAGTAACGTATGTTGGTGACACTGACTGTTCCTATTATTCTTGGAGGCTTTCTACTTAACTCTTACCATATGCAAAGCAAAATGGAGTGTTATGTGATAATAGATTTCAACTTCATATGCCATATTTCTTGAGTTTTAGCCTTTTCTTCCTTTACTTTGATATTTCTCTGAAAGAAGCATAAGAGACAGTCATTATTTCCTGAACCAATGGAGCTAATGTTACCTTTTAACATGATCCCTGAGTTTCTTAACTTTCTTTGTAAGCAGTATGTATTGTGTTACTTTATGGTATGTGACCATGAGAGATGACTTTAGCCTCCCGTCATTTTCCCAAACATTCTAAGGACGTGCCATTAGGCACTTTAATCATTCTGCGAACCCCAGGGTGTGAAGCATCCTTACGCAGACTGTACAACATAACCCACTGTGCATAGGACTGTGAGGCATGGCCTGGTGCTCCCAGGCTATACCTGCACATCAAGGCACTATGCTGAGTATTGCAGACAGTTGAAACACAGATGGCGGTGCCTGTGGCTCAAGGAGTTGGGCACTGTCCCCATAGACCGGAGGTGGTGAGTTCCAACCCAGCCCTGGCCAAAAACTGCAACAACAAAAAAAAAGAAAGAAAGAAAAGAAACATAGAGCTAAGTATCTGTATATTTAAACATACATAAACACAAAAAAGGCACAGTAGTAATACAATGTAAAAGTTTTTTTAAACAGCATACCTATATACTTACCATGAATGGAGCTTGCAGGACTGGAAGTTGCTTTGGGTGATTCAGTGAGTGAATAGGAAGGCCTAGTGACTTTATAAACTTAGGCTGCACTAAATTTATTTTTAAAAAATCATGAAGTGAGGTTCGGCACCCGTAGTATAGTGGTTACAGTGTCAGCCACATACTCCGAGGCTGGTGGGTTCGAACCGAGCTCAGGCCAGCTGAACAACAATGAGAAATGACCACTGCAACAAAAAATAGCCAGGCATTATAGCAGGCGCCTGTAGTTCCAGCTACTTGGGAGGCTGAGGCAAGAGAATCGCTTGAGCCCAGGACTTTGAAGTTGCTGTGAGCTGTGATGTCACAGCACTCTACCGAGGACAACAGTGAAATTCTGTCTCAAAAAAAAAAAAAAATCATACAGTGATTGCACTACAACCTTGCAGCTGCTACAATGTCACTAGGCAATAGGAATTTTTCAGTTCCATCATAATTGTATAGGACCACCATTGTACATGCAGTTCTTTGTTGAGGAAAATGTCATTATGTGACACATAACAATACTCACAAGTTTTGGAACAGGGTGTGTGACACACCACAGGGACACATGGGAAAAACAAAGCAGGGCAATGTGAACCCTTTAGGATCAGCTAGGTTGAATAATTTCAATGGGTGTAGGGCTATAGGAGTAGTCCCTAGTTGCCTGGCACCTGGCCCTGGGATGACTAGGGCAGAGAAGTATGTACTCTTTAGGTGTATACACAGGCCAGGGGGGAAAAGTGGGCTCTAGACTGTTAGTTTGCATATCAAAGATGTGCTCCAGGTTGGGTCCTTATTACCCTGAAGAATTGGCTAGCACAGGCCAGGTCGGGTGGCTCATAGCTGTAATGCCAGGACTCTGGGAAGCCAAGGTGGGTGGTTTCTTTGAGCTCAGGAGTTCTAGACCAGCTTGAGCAAGATTGAGACCCCATCTCTACTAAAAACTGAAACACTAGCTGGGCATAGTGGCACATACCTGTAATCCCAGCTACTCAGGAGGCTGAGGCAGAAGTATCACTTAAGCCCAGGAGTTTGAGGTTGCTGTGAGCTATGACACCATGACACTCTACCCAGGGCACAGAATGAGACTCTGTCTAAAATATATAATATAACATAATGTAATATAATGTAATATATACCATAATATATATATAAATAAAATAATTGGCTAGCACTGAGAGATGTAGTCTCACCCCAGCAAAAAAGGTATTTTGTTTTGCTTTGTTTCTGTGTGTGATCGCATCCTAAGATACAGAACAGTTAAAAATTACATTACTTACAATACACAGTTCCTGTGCTGCTTCCACCATAAAAGTGACACAGGGCCCCAGCAGCCTGAGAACTGTCCTAAGAACAGACTCTTTGGCTCCAGGCCAAGCCCACCACTCCACAGCCTCCTTCCACCTGATCTCCCTCAGAGGACACCCGCACACAGCCCTGACAGCGAGTTCATCTGGCAAGGCAAACACACAAAACTAAACTTCCTCCTTCCTGGAATCAGAAAGGCCTAAAGGCATGTGTCATCCGCTTCCTGACAGAAAAGGCCAAAAGGCCTCAAGCACTGCACAGAAGACACATCTCCCTGCCAGACCTAAGCCGGCAGAGGAACATGAAGCCTCCCACTTTCACAAACACTCACAGCAGATCCAGGGTCACACACACACTCACACGCAGACTCCCGCTCTCACACACACTCACATGCAGATCCAGTCACAAACACTCACACAGACTCCTGCTGTCACACAGTGTTACACACATACTCACATGCAGACTCCCATATACTCATACGCGAACCCAATGTCACACACGCACTCACAACTCCAGGGTCACACACACACTCACTCACAGATTCCGTCACAGATACTCATACTCCCACTCTCACACATACTCACCTACAGATCCTGTGTCTCTCACACACACTCACATGCACACATAGTCACAACACACACTCACATATTCACACACACACAAATGAGTGCTAGGATGAAATGCAGGGAAGTGCTTATGGAAGTCTAGGCCAAAAGACCTTATGAAATGAGAAAACTTCATGAAATAGTGAGATGTAAAATTTTTACAGAGATGTAAAAATGAGATGTTAAAAAATACATACAAGAAAAGAGAAGAAGACACAGGGTAGGGGAGAGGTAGACAGGGAAGCACCAGAAGTCCCACCCTGCCATTCTTCTTGACCTGAAGCAGCCACCCACCTGCAAGGTGACCAAGAAAAGAGAAAAATCCATGACTGAAACTGCAGGCTCCAGTTGCACCAAAGCTTAGAATTGCCCATGGTACAATTAGATCCAATTAAGCAACATGTAAATAGCCCCAAGAACCATTAAGTTGATCTTCAGGTCTGATTAGGTTCTACAGTAGAATGTCCTGAAGCAGCTGAGGTTATCGTAGCCAGGAGCTTGTCACAGGTGAAGAGTCCTGGCTGCCTGCAAGCAGCTCCTCAGAATAAATGTGCACCTACCACATTTTTGGAAGAGACATTGGAATTTCTAGTCTACACAATCACATGGCTTCCCTTAGCCTGGACTTCCAGTCCTAGAATGCTGACCGCCACAGACGAGAAAGAAATGGAAAAATGGAAGCAGGACCAGATTCCTGCAGCACTGGGGATAGGCAACTTCCAGGGCATCAGTCCCATACACAGCAAATGACTTCAGCAGGAGCCACAGAGAGAGCTCAAGTTGTCCAAGGCACTAAGATGTTTGAGTATCTGTTTCAGCTGGTACTTCAAATTCAGTGCTACAGCCTAGATTTCACTCAGGCAGCTAAGGAACATCTAGCTTTTCTCCAGAAGTTCCAAGACTCAATCCCAGTTACTAACTGCAGCCCCAAACATCCTGACTAGTCATAATACAGGAGCACATTTGCACATGGATGACATGCTTCCCCCTGTACTAACAATCTGCAGGGAAGTGTCATCTTTGTTAAGCACAGCTGTTCATACCCAGGAGCATGCTGACTACTGGCTCAGTTTACTCTCATGCACCCTCAGCAAGTCGGTCTACTTCAACAACCTGGTCCTACCCAGAGATCCAACAGGCAGGTCAGCCAGACTGTCACCAATCCCTGGTAGCTCACAACCTTTTGTCCATTAGCCAATGTAATATTCAGGATATTTCAACAGAATCAAAAAGTAGAAACCAGATTTAAATCATCCTTGAACTTTTACAAAGAAGTAATTCTTTACAATGGCATTCCTCTGGACAACGTCCAGACTGTAACAAAAATCAACCTGCTGTTCACAATCCTGCCAGTTCCCAGTACTGATGAGGCAATGCTCCACACCTAACAACAACCTGTTGTTTCAGCTTAAGTAACTGAAAGGTGAGCAGGTCACACGGAATCAGCCCATACTTTTCATCTCCACAAATTCCTCCATCTATAGCATCTTCTGTCTTTATAAATATGTCCAGGCAAGTAATAATGGTCTCTTCCTTTATTCACTATAACCCGCCAAAATGTAATGGAGTGGGAGCCCTTCTGCAGCTTCTCTTCAAGACATGATTTCCCAACCCAACACAAAACTTCTTTTCAAAATTGCAGTTTCTAGGAAGCCATGGTGGCTCACACCTGCACCCCAGCATTTTGAAGGCCAAGACTGAGGACTGCTTGAAACCAGGATCTCAAGACCAGCCCAGGTAACATAGTGAATCCCCATCTTTACAAAAAGTATATTTTAGGGGTGGCTCCTGTGGCTTACTCAGTAGGGTGCCGGCCCCATATACCAAGGGTGGCAGGTTCAAACCCAGTCCCAGCTGAACTGCAACAAAAAAATAGCCAGGCGTTGTGGCGGGTGCCTGTGGTCCCAGCTAGTCGAGAGGCTGAGGCAAGAGAATCACCTAAGCCCAGGAGTTGGAGGTTGCTGTGAGCTGTGTGACACCATGGCACTCTACCCAGGGCAATAAAGTGAGATTCTGTCTCTATGAAAAAAAAAAGTAAAAAGTGATTTTAAAAACTTAGCCAGGTGTGTGGTGGCACACACTTGTAGTTCCAGCTACTCAGGAGGCTAAGGCAGGATGGTGGCCTGAGTCCATGAGTTGGAGGCTACAGTGAGCTGTGATCAAGCCACCACATTGAAGCCTGGGTGACAGAGCAAGACCCCATCTCTAAAGAAAAAGAAAAGTAGACAAAATTGAGTTTCTGACTTGCACTTTTGCTAGTTAAATGATCTCAATCTTTGAACTTTCAAATTGTCTAAAATTTTCTGATTATTGTGTAAAAAGCAGAATATATTTGGCAGCTCATGGGCCCAATTTTCACATACATGGAAAAGACTAATGGGAGCCTGAACACTGAGCATTATTTGTTGTCATGGCTGTGTCCCTCCAAAATGCATTTGTTGAACGAGCCCCCAGCACCTCAGAATATGACTGTATTTGGAGGTAGGGTCTTCACAGAAGTGATTAAGCTAAAATGAAGTCATCAGTATGAACTCTAGTCCAGTATGACTGGAGTCCTTATATGTGGGTCACTACAAAGTTTTGAAGATAGTCTGTTCTAAGGTCCATTATTTCATTTCCAAGAAACACTGTTGACCTGTGCAAGTTTCAACTTACTCAGCTAATCAGTATTGCTGGGAGGGCCTCATTTGTTATGCAGATTTTACATTCCTTGATCTTTGTGTATCTCAAAATTTTCATAATGATCCAAGTAAGAAAAGAGTTTAGGACACAGACATATGCAAAGGGAAGGCCATGTGAAGATAGGGAGAAGATAGATGGCCAAGAAGAATGGCCTCCTAAAAAACTAAACCTGGCTGGGCTTGGTGGCCCAAGCTGTAATCCTAGCACTCTGAGAAACTAAGGTGGGTGGATTGCTTGAGCTCAGGAGTTCAAGACCAGCCTCAGCAAGAGTGAGACCCCGTCTCTACTAAAAATAGGAAAATTAGCCAGATTGGTGGCAGGTGTCTATAGTCCCAGATACTCAGGAAGGCTGAGATAGGAGCATAAGAATTTGAGGCTGCTGTGAGTTATGATGACACCATGGCACTCTACCCAAGATGACAAAGTGAGACTCTGTCTCAAAAAAAAAAGAAAGAAAGAAAGAAAGAAAGAAAGAAAGAAAGAAAGAAAGAAAGAAAGAAAGAAAGAAAGAAAGGAACTAAATCTGCCAACACCTTGATCTCACATTTCTAGCCTCCTGAATTGTAAGAAAATAAATTTCCATTGTTTGTGCCATCCAGTCTGTGGTATGTTATTATGGAAGCCCTAGCAAACTCGTCTATTTGTACACCAGTAGACCAGAATAGAACAACTTCAAAGAGAATTTGAGATTTTTTAAATGCCAAATAAGCTACAACTTAGAGTCAATAAAATAGAGAACTGCTTAACTCTGAGGTGCTTGAAAAGATCAAATTCTCTATCTTAACACACCATTACTCAACAATGTGTCCACAGTGATAAAGCTAAAATAGAGGACTCCAGGTAAAAGCTGAGGGCCCAACCAAACAGCTTGGATTTTTTTTTCAAGTTTGAGAGTCACATTTTAATTCTAATGATGAGTTTGAATTCTGTATCAGCAAAACCCAAAGATCAAAGACTCATCATCCATGGAGAATATCCTCTTAAGCATCTCAAGAATGGAAAAGTAAGTATCCTGTGTACTCATTACTAATCTGAAACTAGTAGATGAACAACTACAGGCCCACTTGTGAGAAAAACACAGTTAAATTCAAGAAGTGAGAAGGGAAGAGGAGTTTGTTAAGTTCTCACCTCTTGGATACAATGTAGGAGTGTATGGCACATCTCCTGGGTGAAGAATGCAGTTATAACTGTTAGATAATTGCAAAACTTCATCTCCCTATCCCATTTAGCCACTGAAAAGTTCAAACTTATGGCCCGCCCCCAACGGCCCTTCTCACCAAAACAGTAACTCCTTATTGGCTATTCTACCATCCCGTCACCTCCCCTAACTGAACCTATATAAGGTGCCCTTGTCTTTTCTCTCTCTCCCCCTCTCTCTCCCCGTGTGTCTCTCTCTCTTTTCTCTCTCTCCCCCTCTTCCCCCCACGTGTGTCTCATATCTATCTATCTATCTCTCCCCTCCTCTCTCTACCTTCTCTCCTCTCCTCTCTTCCCCCATCTCCCTCCCTCCCTCCCTCCCTCTCTCTCTTCTCTCCTCCTAATGCTGCTCTGCAGCATCCCCCACCAATAAAGACCTTTCCTACAAGCCTTGGTGATCTGTGAGGTTTCTGCCGGTTGAGTGCCCCCTTCCATCTGGTGTCAGAAGCGGGATCTAATTAGGGAATGCTCCTGAGCTCCCTATCTTCTTCCCGCACTCCCAGCACACAGCACCATATCAGCTTGTGTCCATCCGCCAAGGTGCCATAACCAGCACTCAACACAACCTCCTCCAAACTCGGGAAGTAACCCTATGGGAGTGAGTTTTCACTAATCGTGACCTAGGTTGCTTACATTCCTGGTGATTCACCCGTTTCTCGAGGCTTGAGTTCCTAACTCCCATTAACCTTGCATGGCCTAGCTCAGTGCTTCCATGCCTCTCAGGAAAATTCCTGGCACCAGGTCTCAAGCTCTCCTCTGCCCCAAGGATCTAACACTGTTTTAGGTTTAGTGATGACTATCCTAAACTGTGTCCTTGTTTTCTCAACCACAGCAAAGAAGGGGAGACGTCTCCCCTTTGTCCTGATCCTCGCGTGATTTCACTCACGCTTTATTTCTGCCATGAAGTGCCATGGGTGCAGGCTATTCTATCCCACCTAACTCCCCCTTAGGGTGCTTATTACACCACCTGGTAAAATTAGGATTAAACTTAAAAGCCAAAAGACTTAAACTCTCTACCCAGGTTTGGCCACTTTACATGCTAAATAACCAAAATATCTAGCCAAGCTATAGTTCACTTAATTTTTCTTTAATCCAAAACTTACATAACTATTATGAGCATCTTGGCAAATGGAGCGAGGTCCCTTATGTTCAGAACTTCTATCTTAAAACCAAGCCTAATTTATGTTTGAGTGATTCCAAAATTCTTATAGCAAAAAGCTCTTCTACTCTCTATCCCCCTGGACCCGACCTATTCAAACCAACAAATAAACCTCCACTGTGCAAATGGCAACTGGTTTGAAACCGGAGTAATTCCAGTTCTGGCTCTACCATATTCGGCTCCTCCCTCAACCACACAGTTGCCTCCAGCCTCTGTCCCTCCTACTTCCCCATCAACCAATCTAAACTTGTCTCCTAACTCCTCCCCTCCAACTGACCCTCAGAGTTCTTCCTGTTGTCTCTCAGTCCACTTCTGGCTGCTCCAAGAAATACTTCTGGACCTCTTTACCCCCTTCTTCCTCCAGCTCCTCCATATAATTCTACAGTAATGTCCACTACTTATCCTTCACTTCCCTCCAGTCCCCTCATCCAGTCCCATTCCCGTCAGTTTCAAAAAAAAAACTTCAATTCTCTCTCACTTCCTAGCCCCATTCCAGGAAGTAATTGAAATCAATGATGTAATTTCTGTTTGTTCCTTTCCCATAACTAAACTCCCAACTAAATTAAATTATAATAACAATGCTGGAAAAGAAGTAAAGACATTTTTATTACCTGCATTCTTTGCAGACTTAGAGCTTCCACCAAAAGGGCTATCAGTTATGATAAATTAAAGGAAAGTTGTACAAAATAAGTCTAAAAATCCTTCAACTTTCCTCCAATGCCTTATGGAGGCTTTTATTAAGTATACTAATTAAAATCCTAAAACAATAGATGGGAAAAACATCCACATCAAACTCATTTTTTACACTACATAATTGGCAATTTCTCATTTATACATTCCTTTTAATATTGCCTTCCTGTCCAGTTCCCCTTCTGGGATGTGACATATTTTCCAAATTAGGTATCACCCTCACTTTTAATTTTAAATTAATAGATGCTGACCCATCTCCTTCTACCTCACTCTGCCTCAGCCTTTCCCAAGCCATCAAAGACCCATTGCCCTAACCCATTCCACCAGAATAAGTAAATCCTAATTTTTAAAATACTAAAACCCCCTCAATTACCTCCTACTCTCCAATTCTTGTTAAACTGCACCCTGATTGACAAAACCTATTAACCTTCACATGGACTGAGCCTACCTCTCAAACTTCTTTCCAAATTACTTGAACTGTACTCCCCCAGGAATTTCATAACAGCTCCCACTTACTTAACCAAACATTACAAAACCTCCAGTCCTATAATCCCTCTCCTTCAACCTTAACTCAGTATATCAATGACTTCCTACTCTAGAATCCCACCTTACATAACTCTAAATGCAACACCTGTTCCCTCCATAATTTCCTTACAAATAAGAGATATAGAATCTCTCCCTCAAAGGTTCAATTATTCCAACAAAAATCATCTTAATGTCCTTTCATCCCCAGTCTTCAAAGCTATTACCATAGACAGTACAAACCTTCTTCGCGACTTTCCTCTACCCACTACAAAAAAGAATTTCTCTCCTTTTTACAATTAACTAGATACCTCAAATCATAAATTCCTAACTTTTCTCTCCTAGCTTCTCCTTTATATAATACTACTTGAGGTGCCCTCATAAACCTCTCCTAACCTCCATTTCCACTTCTTTTAAATCTCTACAGCATTCTTTATTAGAAGCTCCAGCCCTCCACCTTTCTGATATTTCTCACCACTTCCTATATGTCATAGAAAACCATGAATTTACTCTCAGCATGATTAAACATCAGCTAGACCCCATCTTTGCTCCAGTTACCTACCTCTCAAAAGAGTTAAATCACACTGTTCAAAGTTAGGCCCCTTGTCTTAAGGCAATAACAGCCACAGTTACTCTAATATAAGAATCAAAAAACCTCACTTTCAGTTCCCCTACTACTATCTTATCCCCTCATTCTCTATCCAATCTTTTAACATACAAATATCTTCAAACCCTACCACCATGCCGTATTCTTAATCTTCAAACCTCTCTCTTATCTGACCCATCATTATCTTTTAACACATATCCCACACTAAATTCTACATCCCTCTTACCTACTCCCTCTGACTTGTCATCCACTCATGATTGCCTTCAAATACTAAACACTCTTCTCCCTTACCTCTCCAACATACAAGAAAGACCGTGCAGCACATATGGCTGCTCTCCAGAACTTATCTCCTGACACCTCCTCTCACCCCTTACTTGTTTCTACTCCTATTGTCACTGCAGTAAATGAAACGAATCAACCTCCCACTCATGGACCACCTCATCTATCTCCACAAGTTATTTCACCCCAACTCTCAAACTTTACTACAATTCCTCAAAGCTTTCTTTCCTCTCTCACAAATAGATTCATAGTTTCTGAATCAACTTACATAATCCTATAAAATCTACCAGCACTCCAACCCACAAACAAAGTCTCGCCTCCTACACTTTCCAACTCACCAGGTTAAAAAAACTTCTTCCTAAAACAAATTAACAACTTGATTTCACACACATACCTAAAATCAAACATTATAAATACCTCTTAATATTAGTAAATACCTTCTCAAATTAAATTAAAGCCCTTCCTACTGTAAACAAGAAAGCTACCACTATTACCTCTACAATACTCAAAAACATTATTCCCCACTTTAAAATCCCCTATTCTTTACAGTCCAACAATGAACCTGAATACACCTCCACCATTTCTCAAACCTTAGCTAAAGCCTTAGGTATCCCATGACACTTCCATATTCCTTTCCATCTTCAATCTTCAGAAAAAGTTACAAAGTCTAACAAATTCTTAAAATCTACCTTAACCAAACTTTCACTCAAACTTCACTTAAACTAAATCACTCTTCTACCCCTAACACTAATACACCTACATTCCCTACCAAAAAAACCCTCCAACCTCTCTCCTTTTAAGGTAATGTTTTTTCTCTGTTAGTAAGTCTGAAATCATCACTAACAAAGTTCAATCACTCCAAGAAGACTCAAACTCTGAAAAAAACAACGTAAATCAGAATCATCAAGTTTCTCCTCTTAGTTCACTCAAAACCCACTCTGGGTTACACTTCTACCCTTCCTCACATCTATAATTATCATCCTTAAACTAATGGCTATGGCTCCATGCATAACTCGTTTTATTCAAACTGAACTCTCAAAGTTGTCTCAACAGGTAACTACTCAGTTGATACACCAAAGCTGCACCCCAAATACAGCTCCCAACCTACAACAAGAAACTGTTCTTCATGAATGGACTACACTCTACTCCAGGCCATAAGACTTTCCTGAACACCACTTCTAAACAACCACCACTAAAAGGACAATCTAAAGCAATAACTTACATCCTCCCATCGAAAAATCATAATCACCCTCTAGTTGGCCAATTAAAAACTGCGTGCCCCTCTCAGCAGGAAGAAGCTATAGAAGAGGGAACTTGACATCCCCTATCCCAAGGCCAACCCTCTATTTTTAGCATATCAAGAAGGGAGGAATGTTAGATAATTGCAAAACTTCATCTCCCTATCCCAATTATCCACTGAAAAGTTCAAACTTATGGCCCGCCCCCAACGGCCCTTCACACAAAAACAGTAACTCCTTATTGGCTATTCTACCATCCCATCTCCCCTAACCAAATATATATAAAGTGCCCTTGTCTTCTCTCTCTCTCTCTTTCTCTCTCTCTCCCGCTCTCTCTCCCCATGTGTCTCATGTCTCTCTCTCTCTCTTTTCTCTCTCTCCCCCTCTCCCCCCATGTGTCTCGTATGTGTCTCTCTCTCTCCCCTCCTCTCCCCCTACCTTCTCTCCTCTTCTCTCTTCCCCCATCTCTCTCTCTCTCTCTCTCTCTCTCTCTTTCTCTCTCTCTCCTCTCCGCTCCTCCCCCGATTCTCTCTCTCCCCTCCACCTTACCGCTGCTCTACAGCTTCCCCACACCCCCAATACAGACCTTTTGTACAAGCCTTGGTGTTCTGTGAGGTTTATGCTGGTCGAGTGCTCCCCTTTCAGTAACCTTTCATTTTCGGTCCCAAACCTCTCAGAGTG
>CAUYRH010087520.1:0-19860 GCA_963574655.1 Perodicticus potto
TTTAGAGAAGTTTCTCTTCAAGTCCTTTGCCCACCCTGAGATGGGATCACTTGTTCTTTTCTTGCTAATATGTTTGAGTTCTCTGTGGATTCTGGTTATTAAACCTTTGTTGGAGGCATAATCTGCAAATATTTTCTCCCATTCTGAGGGCTGTCTGCTTACTATACTTAGTACGTTCTTGGCTGTGCAGAAGCTTTTTAGTTGATCAGGTCCCAGGAGTGTATTTTTGATACTGCTTCAATTGCCCGGGGGGGTCCTCCTCATAAAATATTCGCTCAGGTCGATTCCTTCAAGAGTTTTCCCTGCACTTTCTTCTAGTATTTTTATAGTTTCATGTCTTAAGTTTAAATCTTTAATCCAATGAGAGTCTATCTTAGTTAGTGGTGAAAGGTGTGGGTCCAGTTTTAATCTTCTACAGGTCGTCAGCCAGTTCACCCAGCACCATTTGTTAAATAGGGAGTCTTTTCCCCACTGATGTTTTTGCTTGGCTTGTCAAATAACGGTAAGTAGCTAGATTCAGCTCTTGGTTCTCTATTCTGTTCCATACATCTACCTCTCTGTTTTTGTGCCAGTACCATGCTGTTTTGATCACTATTGATATATAGTACAGTCTCAGGTCTGGTAGCGTAATTCCTCCTGCTTTGTTTTTATTTCTGAGTAATGTCTTGGCTATTCGAGGTTTTTTCTGATTCCATATAAAATGAAGTATTATTTTTTCGAGATCTTTAAAATATGACAATGGAGCTTTGACAGGAATTGCATTAAGATTATATATTGCTTTGGGTAGTAAGTCTATAGTCTGATGGCATTTGACAAAGGTATTTTGTCTTACTGCTATCACTCAAACCTGGATATAGGCTATTTTCATACTCCAGAAATTTCCTCCACACCCTCTTCTCATTTAATACCCTCACCCTCTATATCCAGAGGCAACCACTATTGGGATTTCTTCTTTCTTTGTTTTTTTTTTGTTTGTTTGTTTGTTTTTCTTTGTTTTTTGGGGAGTGGCTTGAGATAGTCTTACTATGTTGCCCTCGGTAGAGTGCTATGGCATCACAGCTCACAGCAACCTTAAACTCTTGGGCTTAGGTGATTCTCCTGCCTCAGCCTCCCTAGTAGCTGGGACTACAGGTGCCTGCCATAATGCCTAGCTATTCTTTTGTTGTATTTATCATTGTTGTTTAGCAGGCATGGGCTGGGTTCGAACCTGCCAGCCCCTGTGTATGTGGCCAGAGCCCTAACCACTGAGCACAGGCACCAAGCCCACCGTTTGGATTTCTATCTTCATAAATTGGTTTTTCCTGATCTGGATCTCACCTAAATGGAATCACACATGAGGTCCTCTATGGTGAGTAGCTTGGGGGCTCAACATTTATGCCTTCCAGTTCAGACACTGCTGCGTATGGGTCCTTTCTTTTTTATTTTTTAGCAGTATTGTATTGTAATAGAGACAATTAGGAACAAGACTGCTAAAAATATTTTTATACAAAACTTTTTTTTAAACACATGCTTTTTTTGTCCTTGGCATTGACCTTGGAGTAAAATTGTTGGGTCACAGAGTAGTGCACACATATCCTAATTTTGCACATAGATATTCCATCCTGACTTATTATCAATTTTTCTTGGTTCCTTGGAAATGTTTCCTCTAAACCTTCCGAAGATTCACACACCTCCCCCTCCTTCCACCTGGGTAATTCCTACCTAGCCTTCAGGTCCTGACTTAGATGTCACAAGCCGAGAAACTTTCCTTAATGTCTCCAGAATCTGCCAGGTTTTCTCTGCTGGGATCTCACATAACACCCCATTTTTAGAACTGGATGCAATGACATGTTATGAATATCTGTCTTTATTCCAGCATCTAAGATTCGTAGGGCAAGTACTATAGCTATGTAGTCTACAACTAATAACGATGGCTAATTAGTTAGCACCGTGCACCTCACTCATATGTGCTGAGTGCTCCATTGTCATTCATTAGACAAATGAACAGATTAAAGGATGGGAAAATGAAGTGGCTTGGGGATGGATTAGCTAGTCCAGTTGTTTCCAAACTGTCCTCTAGGGGACTCTTTCGGCTCCTCACATCCCCTCAGAGACCACAGGGGATGGAGGTGGTAAGGAGATGAGGCCACAGGCACCTGGACCAAGGTCGCTTAGCCAGGCATGGTTAGAGCATCGTGTTCATTTTAATATGTTTTATATACCACACTTCCACGTAATATTTGATTGGAAGACAGTATACCATTGTTAAAAATAACTTTGCAAATCACTCATCTAGTCCTGAAATCCCAAACTCAAGTATCCTCAAGGACCAGGAAGGTCATAGAGGTCAGTCTATTAGTCGGGTGTTTTTGCAAATCAAACACATACAAATAGTCTTCACTTCCCTGAAACACACAGACCACTGAATGTAATACCCATTTTCTCATTATGATGGCATGGATACAGAAAAATGTTTACCCATGATAAGAAAATAAAGCAAAAACTAAACAAAAATAGCCAGGCAACTAAATCATAAGTGTCACTAACATTCATTCAGAGTGTCAGGAGGCCACAGAGAGTGGTGGGGATCATGCCCACCTGTCTAGAAGGGCAGCTTCCCTTTGTCTCAGCCCTTTGCTGCCACAGGGTAATATGGACATGGCAACCACGACGTCTGGGTTTTCAAGGTAAACCAGAAAATTGATTTGTATGTTGGGGGGGGAAGGAGATCCTGATTATTTTTAAATTTTAGTTTACACATATGGTATAGGACAAGCAAAAACACATCTGTGGATCACGTTTGGCTTCAAAGCCAAGCTATAACCTGAGTCCAGCTGCTCAATATTAAAAATGACAAAGCCCGGGCCCACAGAGGGGAAATGACTGGCCCAGTTTCCAGCTGCTTGTCAGAGAAAAAGCTAAAATAAAAACACGGCTTGCAAACTCTCATCCCAGTTCTTGCTTGCCTTCCTCATGCGCTGGGCTCACTCCTTTACCTGTGTGTAAACATTTGGCCACCACCTAGTTCCACTCATCATCCCCTATACCCCCAGCAGTGGTGGGATCACAAATCAGAGCGTTTGCCAGTGCATATATAGCATTTAGGTGGCCATAAGGGATAATTCCAAAGTGTGCACATGACCCAGTTTGAGTGAAGGAGAATTAGTAGATGTTTGCGAAAGAAATCCACTAGCTCTGAGTCAACATCTGGTTCATCTTCTGAATTTCCTGACATTTATTTAATCATCAAGTGTTTCTTAAGCAGTTACTATGTGCCAAGCACTTTTCCAGGCACTAGTGAAAAAGTACTTCCCAGAACACAGAGCTTACATACTACCAGGAAAAGCAAAAACTGAACCATTGAAAGAATAACTCAATGGTATGTCAGATAGTGACAAGTATGATGGAAAATAAAAAAGCAGGGTAAGAGAAAATAGAGATGGAATGAGTGGGTGCAAAAAATATAAGGTAGGCTGAGCATATAAAGACATAAACTGTCACTGCCTGAAGTAGCCTCATGATGCAGACTTTATCTCGAGGAAGGAAGGGCCAGGGAAACTACCAAGAAATGCTGAAAAGAAATGGAGTGAAAGTTCTGGATCAAGCTGATCCTGAAGTTCACCTTGATCCTGGACTACCAGGTACAAGAGTTCCTCATATGTTAAGCTGGTATGTGTGCTGCATTTATTGTAACCTGGGATCAGAAGCATCCTAATTATTGGTAAGTTAAATGGCATATGGGGAATGCAATTCTCTTGGAAGCTTTCGTTGAAAATATACTGGATATGGGTGGTGACTGTGGCTCAAGGAGTAGGGCACTGGACCCATATACTGAGAGCAGCCGGTTCAAGCCCAGCCCCAGTCAAAAACTGCAAAAAAAAAAAACTAAAAAATATATTATACACACACACATACAAACACACACACACACACACACACACACACACACATATATATATATATATATATTGGATATGTTTTTGAGATACAAGATTAATTCCTAATCGTAAGTGTTAGGATAATTGCTCTGCACAAAACAAAACAAAAGATAAATTTTCTCAGGTTTCTGAAGAAGACAACAAGAACCAGAGGTACAAAAAAAAGAAAGGAATGCATAGGGTGGAGGCTGCCTTTCCTGGACAATATGACACCCCTTGGTGACTTTAAAATCCCCTAAAGTATTGCATCTCCTACGGGACTGGAATAAACAAACAATTGAAAAAATATATATATCTTATTGACCAATCCAGGTCCTCAGAGAGCCAGGCCAGGTCAACAGATGCAAAGGGCAGAAATCTTTCAGAGATTTTACTAATAAATGTGTAAAATTCCTCAGCACACCCCCACTGATTCCATGTGAATGTGGGCCTTTGCCTCATATTGCTGAGATTGTATCACCTTTAATCATCTCCCATGGACAACTGTCTGTCTCTCTCTCCTTTAATCCATCCTGCCTTCCCCATTGCTAGAAGTTGGGCAACACTCTAGGCTGAAGAAGACGGAGGTGTCCTGAAAGGCTCTGTGGTCTCAGTAAGGATCGAGACACGTATTCACAAGGACACCTGCCTACAATACACCAGCACCGTGCTGGAGCTTACATATTTTAGGCCTTTCTGGCCTTCAGGCATATGATATAGAACTTGTGCAACAAGAAAGGAAACAACATTGCACAAAATTTTTATCAAAGTTAAAATATGACAATAATAGAGTCCAAGTTATGTGTATTACAAGTCTACTAAAGAAAAGAATGAAATTCCTTGGGGGGTAGGAAATATTTTGCTTCACTGGAGTTCAAAATTTGTGGTATGGTCTGAATGTTTTTGTCCCCTCCAAAATTCATGTTGAAACTCAACCCTCAAGGCAACAGTATTGAGAGGTACAGCCTTTAGGAGGTGATTAGCTCATGAGGGCTCTACCCTTATAAATAAGGCTAGGTGCTGTTATGAAAGGGCTCGAGAAAGAGATTTCATGCTCCTCTGTTTGGCCCCTTGTGTCCCTTGCCCCATATAAGGATGTTGCAACAAGGCACTGTCTTAGAAGGAGAGACCAGGTACCAACCTGACACCAAAGCTGGTTGGTACCTTGGTTTTTTACTCCAGGTTCCAGAATTTTGAGCATTACCTACCCTTGGGTATTTTGTTACAGCAGCACAAACAGGCTAAGACAGTTTGCTATCGTCAAATCAATTTCTAATATCCATCTGTTTTTAACCACTCTCACTGCGGTGAAGGGAACCACAGCTCCCTAGAGAAAAGGCTGATTGTAAAGCTAAGGCGGGAAATATGACAGATCAGCCTGGAGCATCTCGTAGTGCCAGAAAGGAAGGAAGTACAAAAATGCACACACGGAGACACACACAATGATGTGGGTTTGTAAAGGGACACAGGCGCCAACTGGATGGGCCAAAGATGGAAAATTTTGAGCAACAAAGTAAAATTTACAAGTATTAGATTATATTCCAAAGTATAAAAAATAAGCTTATCCACAAATCCATACTAGTATAAATTATTACCAAATGAATAAACAAGAGAGAATCAAAAATCATCTCATGCAGAAATCCAAAGAATTTATATCCTTAAGGAGGTGAACCGTAGTCCCCCCTTCCTTCAATGTGGCTATGTGTAGTGACTTCTTTCCAAAGACTACAGGTGAGATAGAGAGAGAAAGCAATTTTATGGTGAAGCCTGACACACTCTACTCTAGCCAAATAACGAAGGTCAACATGAATAGTGACCAGTCGTGTTGGTAGGATGCACCCTTGACGTGATGTGCTGAAAATGGCACATTATCTCAGTGGTCTTCCTCCCCTAAACCTATAACCACAATCTGATCATGAATGAAAACGTCACAAAAATCTTCATAGAGGGACATGCTAAAAAATACAAGGTCAGCTTCCTCAAGGTCATCAAAAACAAGGAAAGTCAGAAATCACTCCAGCCAAGGGTTGCCCCAAGGAGACGTGACAGCTACATACATTGTGTTCTTGTCAGTGGGATCCATCCTGGAATGACTGAAAAGGGCATTACATAAAAAATAAGAAACTATGGATTAAGTATGGACTTTAGTTAATAAAAAGGCACGAAATTTGTCCTTTAACTGCAACAAGTGTGCTACACTAATGTAAGACCCTAATAAAGAAAGGTCTATGAGAACTCTCAGAAATACCTTCACAACTTTCCTGTAAACCAAAATAGATTCTTACATAAAATGTTTATTTAAAAAAATGCACCCATAGCCCTGACTATCATGTAACAAGAACATCTGTGCCCCCTTAATACAAAGTCTGACAATTAACTTTGAAATTCATCCTACAAAAAATGCTCCACACTTCATTGCTGAATATCATGACGGTCACCTTCGAAATCCTACCCTTGGGAAGCTAGGCACCAAAGCATTTGGAATTCTTTTTCTGGAATGACTATCAGAGCTATCATCGTATGAGGTCTGGCAGTTAAATTTGAGGACTCATTCTAGAAAAAGTCCTCTGAAGGGTGGACCAGGCACTGCATTGGTGCACAGCTTCCCAAGCGGAGTTCTTTGAGGTGACCATCGTGATATTCGGCAATGAGGTATGTAGCACTTTTTCTAGGATGAATTTGTGAACTTTACTGTCTGACCTCATATTTTGAAATTTTAAAAAAGTAAAAAGATAATGCATACATACACATACACAATCTTAAAGGCCATACAAAAAGCTTTGGGTCCTATCTTGGCCTGTGGACCATGGGTTACCAATCCCTGCTCTAAATGAGCTACTTTCATTGTCATTTTGTAGCTGAAAAAACTGAGGTCAAGGACTAGTTCTAATCATATCAATCATGCTCTGTTACAGAGAATGTCAAAGTCTATGCTATTTTGGTTGTGGCATAGCAAAATTCTTTTTCCTGCTCAGGAACATCTCATGATTCTCCACTGATATTTTTAGGAAGTCCCAGGAGATTTCCTCAAATGTCCACGGACCAACACTGAGACTCGTTCTCACCCCTCAAAGCAACAGAAGCTGGGAAAGGTGACAGCAACATTTCCAATTCTATGGTGCATCAGAAGAAAGGCCAAAAAATGCTTGTCACTGAGACACCCAGCAGTCTCTGCCAGGGTCATTGTGAGCGCTTACTTAAAATTTTATCCTTATTTAATATATGTCTTTCTGTCCTATTGTTTTTATGTTTGTCCCAATAAATAAACTTCAAAACCCTTTCACATAAAAATTTTGACTTAGTTATTTATACCTGAAAAGTTCTTTTTTTTTTAACTTGACCTGCAACATTCTTTGAGGAAAAGCCAGATCAGACTTCCAGACACCTTTCAGCTCTTGGGTAAAGTCACAGCCAAACTAAGTTGTTCAAAATACACAAAAAGTATAGCCCTAAGAAATGAAGCAGAAGCCAGGTGGACAGAATCACCAAGTCAGGGTTGGTGGTCCAAGGTCATGGGCTCCAAGCCTCATTGCGCTATGTGGAGACTTTGGTACCTATGTCAAAGAAACCAACTCTCAACTCTCAAAGAAACTTCACATGAGCTGGAGGCAGGGCCGTCCCATCTCTAAATTGGCAGGGATGCCTGCTATCACATGCAGTTGCTTTGAAGAGCCACATATTAGAACAGAACTCATTCCGAAACGGCTAAGTTACAAGACCACCACCAGTTCAAGAAGCCCTGAACGCTCCTTAGTGCTTGCTTATCAAGATAGTATAAAGTGACAACTTAAAGCAAGAGGCAGCGTGTCTGACACACTTAGGGAACGTGCTCCCTGCTCTGGGAGACCGCTGAGTCAGTCACGATGTACTTCCTGCACATCAGAGCGAGGGGACAGACCTACCTTGTGATAACGTCTGTGTCTCAGACGACAGCGACGAGAACAGTAGCCAACAGGCACTGAATGCTTAATGTGTGCCGGGGCTGGGGGGCTACGTGATTTACATGCACGCTGACGTCCAATTCTCACAGTGATCTTCCAAGGGAGGGCCTGTCATGATCCCCATTTTCCAAATGTTGAAGTTTGGGCCTGGAGAGTTACTCACCCAAAGCCACTATCAAATAAAAGATGAATGGAGAATTGTAATTCGCTCTGCTCCACATAAGCTGCCCTCGAGTAGCGTTTACCTTGCCTTCCCTGTGCTCTTTGAAGCCTAATTATGTATTTATCACTTTAACAGATGAAGGTCTGTTTCAACACAAGCAACAAAGTCAGGAGCCAGCCTCCTTTCGTGTGGTTCTTGCTGTTCACCATCTGCCTGACACAGAACCAATGCTCAGTGGGGTGAATTATCATCACTGAAGATCCGACCGAATAAACAAATGTGCTCAGTTGCTGCCACAGACTGTCAGGAGGCTCTGCCCCAAATCTGAATCAGTAGGCTCCATCAGTCTGCTATTAAAACACACAAATTGTGCCTTCCAGAAGCAAAAGTAATTCATGCAGCCAAAATATGTTACCTCTCCCCAATATTCTGAAATTAAAAAATAAAATACATTTTAAAACTTTAAAGAAAAAGAAAAGAAGTTTTTCTACCATCAATCACTTTTCCCTGTAGGCTAAATCGAGGTACGGATGTCATTTCCAAAGCCCAGGATGCTGTGTGGGTTTGCTCGCAATCAAATAGCTAGGAAGTGTCTTCAGCATGGATCCTGTGTAATGGGATTTAATTATAAAGCTTAATTCATATCAGATTTTCTAAATGAGAGATAACTGTCAACTTATTAGTTAATTGAATTCAATAAAACCAAGGTCTCTACGAAATAAATAAGACAAATTGAAATTCATAGAAGACTGTTTTGTTTTTTGAACACAATTTTTAAGCGATATCCCATATAATGAATTTTGGAATTTGGGGGATTGAAAAGGATTTCAGAGGAGATGATCAAAGTAACTTCCAAATGAAGACCAACATGGAAACATGGACATCGTCCTGGGGCGTGTGAGGGAGTTCACTGGCACCCACCTTTCAAGCCCTCTCCTGTGGGCACCACACCACCAACAAGGTCTTTTGTGGGAAGACGGGAGTAAACTGGGTCTGTGCACTCTCTGCTGCGGGTTGCCGTGGACGCTTTACCAAGTTAATATTTCGCACTGCCTTCACTTCCCAGTCACTTAAACTAGAAACATTAACACACTGCAAGTGTGTAACTTAATCAGAGTGTGGGTGCACCGCTGCGTTATTTGCAGAATTAGGAACAGATGTTTTGAAGCAGAGCGGAAAGGAAAAGCATCTTAAACAATTCTTTTTCCTTAACACCCACCCTCACACCTGGTTTTGTGACTCCTCCTGGCCTTACCAAACGTTCCTGTATGAAGTAAAATAAGCGTTTAAGAAAACAATGACTCTGGGACTTCAAAACAACATTTAGATACAAAATGGAATTAAATACTGGGCAGCCGTTGACTGCCTTCGAGTTTCTAAGGATCAGACAGCTGTGTGGTCCGGCACTTTCATCTGAGCTCCGCAGGAGAGCAGCAGGGAAGGTGTAACCCTGCGGTGTCTGCACATGACGCCCAGAGGCACCTTCACAGTCACACACGCTCCGCTCCGTCTCACTGGCAGACTCAGATGCGAAACTGCAGGTAGAATTCTTATTTCTTTCCCCGCCCTCCACCTCGACAAGCAGCAAGGTGAGCACGCTGGTGACTAGGAGGTCAGGAGGGCTCCCAGAGGCAAAGCCAACGGCTCTGGCAGCCGCAGAGGCGTTCTCCTCGAAACATGAGGGCGGTCCAGAAAGTATCAAGCCATTGTCGATGTCATTTTTCATATTACATAGCTGGACACTTTCTGGACAGCTCTTCTTATTTGAAATGTCATTAAACAGCGGGATTGTTTGACAACCAATATCGGATCCAGAACTTCTTTTAATGAGACGAAAATGTCTTTAATTTTTAAAGCATTAAGAGAGTGTAAGTTTTTGTTACATGGATAGATTCTATAAGGCTTTAGCCAGCGGCATAAGTGTGCCTGTCACTTGCACACTGCTCATTGTACCTATTAGGGAGGTTTTCTCTACCTCTCCACCCCCTACCTTTCACCCTTCCTTATTTCCAACAATTTTTACTTCTTTCTGTGCACATGTGTGTCCATGATACAAGAGAGTACATGCTATGTTTGTTTTTCCATTGTTGAAATATCTGACTTAGGATAATGGCCTCCAGTTCCATTCTTTTGACTACAAACTGCATTCATTCATTCCATTTTATGGCTGAGCAGTGCTCCAAGGTGCGTGTGTGTGTATTTGTGTGTGCATACACACATACGTGCCACATTTTGTTAATCCACTCAGCAATTGCTGGCCATGTGAGTTGATTACATACCTTTGTACTTGTAAATTGTGCTGCAATCAACACTTGTCTTGATAACAAAAAGTGACTTCTTTTCCTTTGGGTAGATACCCATGCGTGGGATTGCTGGGTCAAATGGTAGGTCTACTTTTACTTCTTTGAGAATCTCCATACTGCTTTCCATAGGGGTTGTACCAGTTTGCAGTCCCACCAACAGTACTTAAACATCCCTTTCTCTCTGCATTCACACCATCTGTTGCTTTCCAACTTTTTTTCAAAAGCCATTCCGACAGGGGTCTGGTGATATCTCATAGTGGTTTTATTTGCATTTCTCTAATCATTAGTGATGTTGAGAATTTTTTTCATATGTTTATTGGCTATTAGCCTGTGTTCTTTTGAAAAGCTTGTATTCATGTCTTTTGCCTGCTTTTTAAAATTTTCCAGTTAATGAGATACAATTAGGCTACATTGCTGGCATTTGTAAGGCTAAGTCTAAATTGTAGCTATGTCCCTCACACAGAAAGTGTGCCTGCCATGCCTTGTTCATGCTGGGAAGGAACCAGCTGACCCCTCAGCCCACCTCTGTTGGATTAGACTGAGGTGTGTGTGTGTGTGTGTGTGTGTGTGATGTGAGCATGTTAACTCTATATTGTTAACCATATGTTCAAATTACTATTGAGCACATGTGATGCCTGTCTTTCCATTCTTGGGACACTTTACTCAGGAGCACGTATTCCAGTCCATCCCAGTGTAACAAAGGACACAAAATCTCCATCTTTTTAAGACTGAGTAGTCTTCCATGGTGTTCATATATCACAGTGTATTAATCCATTCATAAGTGGAAGGGGCACTTATTTCCACATGTTTGCAATTGCAAACTGGGCTACCATTAACAAAACTTTTTATGTAATTTTAAGAACAGAAGAGACAAGTGCATCCTTGACTTGATAACATTTATTCAATATTCTCTGAAATTAGCAAGAATCAGAAGAAGCACATGTCAATCAAACACAGCCACAAAAATGTCCCAGATATAAATAAAGATGCACTATGAGAAATACTCACTACTGAAGGAACCAGTACTCCCTTACATTTACTACCTCTTAGCAACACACAACTCAAACGTAAATTTAATTTATTCACGATACGAAAACCTTGACTTTTGAAAGAAAAATATAGATTTCAGTCGACCATAATTTGCCTTACGAGGCCCTTTCCTTATGCATGTTTTCAAGGCCTAGTCCAACGACTGTTATGAAAATGACAAAAACAAAATGCAAAATAATGTTTCTGCAAAGTTCAACAAAACAATGCAGAAATAAGTTACTTGCTCATGCACAGAATAAGGCAAAGGCTAATTTCATTCAGGTTAGGAATAATGGATTTAACTAGTTTCTTTTTCACAAAACAAACATTTCAGACATCTTTTTAAGTAACGTGTATACTGTATTATGCATCATACTCTACTTTACATGTTTTTCCTAACTCTACTCGGAAAGCCAGCACTTGCGTGCCAAACAGAAACTTCTCCTGGATTCAACTTATTCTGTAACAACCACAGCAATTAATCTGGGTTTTGCGATAGTGGCTACCGTGAAAAGAGCACACACTAGGGGAAGCATACGGTGTAGAGAGAGCTGAAAGTACATTAAAACGTGGTCTAGGAATTTCACAAATTCTGTTTTTAAAATATTTTTTTCAAACTAAAAGCTGCAGAAAATTAGTTCTTAAATATTCTACTGAAAACTCTTGAGCAGCTAACATTTTAAATTTCTTAAGCTTTTAATTTTCTTAAAAATATTTAAATGAGTGTAGTATCTCATCTTTTTGAAAAATAATCCCCAAAAAAGATTACAAATCTTTCGTTTTAATCAGCGTGACCAAGGGTTTGTCGTCAGGACTGTAATCTTCATAGGCAATGGGGCTCACGTCATACATCGCAGGCCGGGATTTCTTTCCAAACCTGCAATCACAGAGAAGACCCTGGTTAGATAAATATTAGACGTCAAATTCTATTAAAGGCAAATGGTAAGAATGTTTTATATTCATGAATCAAATGGAACTATAACAAATCCTGTAAAAAATATATTCTCTACCACATACAGAAATATAAGACATCCTGATATTAATGCTGAATGTGGATGAACACTAGTCTTCTGTGCAGAAGGCCCCCAAAAATGAATTTTACAAAACATAGAGCCTAAATTAATGTCAAAACTTCTAGGTTAAATCTTGGCAAAGCAGTCGAGCCTGACAGTTCTACAATAGGTTTTAAGAAAATGTGTATCGATTTGTCCTTTTCTTCTGAGACCCATAAATATTTGAGGAGGCAAGTTTAGTTCACATTCACTCTAGTGCCTGGAATGCAGAATGGCAGGGCAGGGTTCCCAGGGGTTTTCAGGGGATAAGCAGTGAAGGCTCTGAGGTCACTTGAGATCCCAGTACAAGAAGGGCCGAGGGAGGAAAGAATTGAGATCCAAAGGTCTTTATCCATAAACTCCGGTGGTACCCACCATGGAATCCCCGCTACTCATTACCTCCCGGTTTCAGGCACACACCAGCCAGTGTTTTCCTCCAAGCACATAGATTCGTACATATCAAAATTGCCTGACTGTAGGACTGACTCTTAGAAACCAGAGAGTCAAAATCCAATTTCAGGACTTCCTGCCAAAGCAGTCTTAAGAGGGCAATTATTAAAATAAAGCCAACCCAACTTCTGGGTGGTCTCTTCCCATTCAAGAACTCTCTTTCCTCAAAACCCCTTGAGTGAGACATGATTTGAACGATCTTCCACCTTCACCCACTGTTCTCCTCCTTTGCAGAGACAACATCATTTCAAGTACAGCAGAGCTCATCAAAAAGGCATTTTAAAAGAATGCTGAATTTTAAAAAGGTTCCTAGGATGGGGCCGCTAGGAATAAAAGAAGCTCATTTATCATGGTCTCCGTTTATCATCCTCCTCTTTTCCTGTTTTCTTCTTCAATATCTTTCCCCAAGTCTGCCTTCTCATGTACGGAGATGGGGAGTACGATCAAGTGGGGCATGAGAAAACAGCACATTCTCCCTGTGGTCTTTTATTTTTAAACAGTCATCCAACCTGTATTCCAATTCACTCAAGTTTTACTGGCCTTTGAGAGCACAAAGGCAAAAGCCATGCCAGCAGGGCACCAGGCAAAACGTGAGATTAGAGAGTTCGGCCCTCTACAAACTCACAGCTACATCACAGTATTACCAAAGTCTTGGGGGAGATGGTTTCTAGAATGTGAAGCCTCACTAAAGGTCCAGGATTATGCTTGCATAGACACAGGTCAGACTCCAGTCTGCAGCCAGTTTATCTAAATTGAGTGAGGCCTGAATAATCTGAGAATAGGAAAAGCATCAACAGGATAAAAGCCCTTTGGGCCCTACACTTTCTCTCAAGTCTGAAAATTTCTAAGGCTACTTTAAGATGTAAATATCTTGTCAATTTATTTCTCACAAAATAGCTAGTGACGTTGGTAACAACATGCTATACTAATAATAATTTATCAAAAAAACCTGACAACCCAGTGAAAGGCTCTCTCTATCCTAACATATTATAACAGGGGTGTCCAACCTGCAGCCCAGGGGCCACATACTGATTTTGTAAGGACATTTTTTTGCTTATCTGTGATGTTGGATATCACAAAAAGTATGCACAGACTTTTTTTTTTCCTTGCTAATCAGCTTTCAATAGTGTTTGTGTATTGACAGAAAATAAGTTGGACACCCCTGTTAGAATGAGTGGGACAGTTTCCTGTGGAAACTTTGACCCGAGGGTCGGGGAATTATATGAATTAATTGATTAAGTAATCGATTGGTTGGCTGAGAGGAAAAACTCAAACAACTTAATAAACTGAATATATCTTTAACACATGTTTTGAAATATGATTTTATAGTTTGAAGAAGAGTCTGCTTGTTCAAAATTTGCAAAGTATAAAATTAAAATGCAAAATTTTAATGTATAAAAATCCATTAACCAGGACTAGTTCAAAGAGCGGTAAGCGTAAATGTTGCCTTGGAGCACTAAGTATGAGGATGAGTGTGGCAGGCCCGCTGAGAAGGACGGGGTCAGGGCTGACCCCACTCACCAGACAGCCACCTGTTCATCTGTGTATGTTCCAAGTAGCCTGAAGAACAAGGGGCATCACTTTGGGCCCAAACGGGTCAATTGAGATGTGTGGGATTGTTCTAAAAGAACTGACCCCAAACCAGCATGGGTCATAGAGCATAATAGGCCATAAAGATAAAGGTAATCTGGTTAAAGCAAAATTAGCGTGCCCAGAACTAGCAAAGGGGGCCAGGCAAGCATGGAGTTGGAATCCTGTCACTTTGACCTACCAGCTGCCAAGAACTTTGTCCCAGTCCCCATGGAGAGCTCCACCTGAAATGCAGCGCCTGCCACACAGAAGCTAAAATGGCTTGCTCTACAGAAACATCACAGTTTTAACACACACAACAAAATGAAAGAAGACTTTCTCGATCCTCCTATGTGTCGCCCTGTGGCAGGCTCACAGTTGGTGATGAATGAATGTGCATTCAAACCTACATTTAAAATACGAACAGCTTTTTCTATTGCTTATGCTTCTGAAAACTGTGTGTCAACAAGTCAACAAGATAACACCTGCAGAATTCCATTTTAAGCTTTTAGGCACTAAACCAGTGTCAGAGATTGCCTATTTTACTGCAGGAGTTATGCAGAACATAACTGTTTTTGTTTTGTTTTGTTTTTTAATAACACACTCTGTTATTTTCCCTGGAGGTACACTTTAATTATAAAAAATAAAACAAAACTGGACGCTGGAGAACATCATAATATGGACTAGGGGTTAGCAAACTGTGGCCTATAGCCAGTTCCAACCTATTGCCTGTTTTTTAACTAAAGTTTTACAAAGGCACAGTCAAGCCCACTCACAATGTCTCTTGCTGCCTGTGCATTACAAAAGCCAAGCCGAGTTGGCCACCACCGTAATCGTGTGGCCTACGAAATCTAAAATATTTTACAGACAGTAATGTTGTCTGGAGAGTGTAAGAATCACCCTTAGTCCCACTCCCCAGAGAATCAGCTGTCAATTTTTTTCTGCATTTTTCTTTAGTCTGCCATCCCTCAATCTCACATCCCTTCCACTCACTTCGCAAATGTGAATATGCAGCAAAAATCTCTGAGTATGTCATACATAATAATATGTATTACATATTTTAACAAAGCTGAGGAAATGTTCTCCATACTGTTTGGGGGACTAAATTTTCAATCGCCATTCTGCGTGATGTTTCACTGAGAAAGCATTCTTATCAAGAGGAGAAATAAATCATATGAGCTTAAAAAAATAATTTCAAAAGTGTCCTTCTGTGCTGAGCACAGACTGAGACACTAGGGAAATGTCTACTGAGGCTTTATGAGTGAGATAAATTTTTAAAAGATGGGAATGAGTTGACACACACCCTCTCCTCCCAGAAAAACAGCTCAAAAGTCCCAGTTTGGTGGCTCTGTCCCCGGCACGTCCCCTAGCCCTGAAGCAGAGGCCAGGCAGCAGGCACCGCCCTCAGTGCTCAAGCAACATCTCCTTCCATTGACTGCAGATTGACCGTCTCATCTCACTGCCACAACAGCCATGTAACGTGAGTATGTAGCATTTTCCCATGTTGCAGATGAGGAAATGGAGACTTAGAGATCATTTTCCTATGACCACACAGCTGGTGGGAGGTGGAGCTATCTGGCCTCCAAGCCTATGTTCTGAACACAGCATCGCAGCCTTCCTGCATGGAAGGACCCCAGGGAGCTGTGGCACTCACTTCACTGGTTCCCGACTGCACCACTTAAAGGCATCACCTTCAAATCAGCAAAGCTGCTTTCTCATTTCCAAACTCTGCCTTATTAATCTCACTCATTTAGAAGTCGTGGCTTTCACACCAACAAACTCGCATTATCTTGCTAAGTCCAAATTCCTTTCACCTATAATAGGGGACTAATGATACATGTGCCCTAGGATTCTTGCGAGATTCTTGCAAATGAGTTATCTGTGAATGATTTATGATGCTGGCCAGCCACGGAAAGCTCTCGGTAAGTGTCATCACAGAATCACAAACAGAATCATGGCACCGCCAGTATCAACAGCACTGACATCTCAAACATCATATTTGGTGAGGTGTTCTGGGCCTGTTTTTCTAAAAAAAAAAACCCAAGATATTGCAGCCAGTTATAAGGCAGGTCAAAGAGTCTACATTCTTCAAGTTCATAACCTGCTGAAAGTCAACCACCGAACAACACCGCAGAGAACGTCAGCAAGAAAGGCAAAAAAAGGAAGGTTCTGAGCTATTTGGGAAAAAGCAAACACGTCCTTCAACAGCTCTCCTTTGCTTGATTTCTGTGATCAGGCACTTCTAGCTGGCAGAACAGTGAACAATCAGCCCCGAGATGTGACCTCAGTGTGAGCATTTGGACAGTATGACTTTGCTCGCCCTGGTCAGTTTTTAACTCTCTCCTGCCTGAGTACAAGCAGAGCAGGCTTAGGAACAGGTGACTCTTGGGATGAGAAAGGTGGGGGTGAGAAATTCCTTCTCAGCCAGCCCAGCACCATCAGAATCACCAGACATTCCCTCAGTCATTCATGATTGTCACAGGTCACCCACTCAGTTTGTCCCGTGTGGCCACTGGGATGCAGTCATTCTAATCCTATGTCACTTTCCGGCAAGTGGCAGAGAGAGCAACCTGATAAATGGACATTAAAGTTGCTGAAAATGAGTGGAAGGCTAATATCAAAAGGTCACTGCCTTCCTGGGCTTCCAGCCAGAGACCCACAGCCACGACTTCTGCACAGCCCTGCTGCAGAAACCACAGGCTACAGCCGAGCAAGCGTCCAAAAAGAGAAGTTTATCTGAATTCCAGATATTTGGGCAGATAGTGTTTTAACGTCAATGGCTTTATCTGTAGTCACTGGTGCATGTAGGAGCTTGTTAAGAATTCTACAGCATGCATGTAAATATTTTTGATAAAAATCAGCACCAAATAAGAACCAGGTTGGTAAATGCTTTCAAGTTTATTCTTTCCTTCCAAGAGTATTCCATTAAATCTCTTCCCAGTGGGTTGTACAAGCAGCAGGCTCAGAGGAAACTATATTAAACTATTCGGGGACTAACGTACAATATTCTTCCTCTTGAGTGAAGGATCTTAGTCCCAGGTGTCTGTGGGGGGAGAAGAATCTGATTTCTTGGGTCTCCCAATACACGAATGTACAAAATCAAGCATTCTGCTCCCTCCTAGTGAATAAATCCCCTTCCGGAACAAAGAGGAGGGAAGACTCTTGAGCCAAAGATGCTTTCTAATTCCCTGCTCCTTTCTGTATGCTCTACTTTGAGTCCAGGATTTCAGGACACTGCAAATGCTCTTCCAGGCTGGGGTCACTTACTGAACTCATGCCCTAGGATGAAACTACGTTTCACAGAGGTCACGGCATGCTCTGCCAACCCCTAACTGAGATCATCCATTTATTTCAAACCTCCAATTTTAGTAAGGTCTACTATGTGCTGGAACATGCTGGATATAAAAATAGGAGCCATTGTCCTTTATTTATGGGATAGTGAGTGAAGAGTCAAATAAACAATTAAGGTGGGGCTTGCAGGGGTTGGCACCAAGGCTTCCCGGATGCTGTTGCCTGTATCAACCCTGAAAGGGAGGACCCCGGGTTAGGGTTGGGGGGTTAAGTTTTCCCTTCTCCTTCACCATTACCTAAGCAGGGATGGGTGCAGCCCCCTCCTGAAAAGACGCCCTGGGTCTACCGAGTTCTCCCTCCCCTTCGCAAAATCGCTGTAAGATCTGAGACTTGGCCTTGGAGGCTTTCTTTTGGAGAAAGCAAACTTTCTGAACCTCTTAGTTTCTATGCTGCTCAGACAAAACTGTGCTCTTCTCACATCTTGAGGAACAACAATATATGACATTCCGGCAGAGATCACACAGCTAACAGCTGTCTGGACCCTCGATCTTAAGACACAAGCGCAGCCTGCTTTTGACTACAGCAGACTGACTCTCTGAACGGTGTGCTTCGGATTATTCTATCAATGAAAAGAAAAGACGCTTCCTTCAAAAAACAATATTGCTATTATTTTTGGAATAACTACTCTTTGCAAAAAGTCAGTTTAAAAAACTGTTGTGTTAACTGATTTTTAATGTTGTATAATAGATTTGGAGAAGTGAATGCGGTGTTATCTGTTTATACAACCCATTAATATTTGTAATTATCCCTGTCGCAATTCTCCAAGGAGACAGAGTTACCCCTTTTTACAGCTGAGGGAATCACATCTGTTTAAACTATAGTCAGGTAACGGAGTAGTTAAGGCTCAATGTTACACCTCAAGCAGCAGAACTTATGCTCCTTTTACTGTCACCACACTAACTCCTTGTCCCTCCAGAGCCTTTCCTCCAGAAAGGGACACTTCACAGAGCGTAACTCTAGAAGTAGAAAGGCAGCTGACTGTGGTTCTTTTAGTAGGCTGTGAAATCAAATGGAACCATCTATATCCACATCCACTATTTGAGGAGCAACATAGCAAAAGACATTCTAAAAAGAAATCATCAAAAAATGTTTCAATAGACGGCGATTAAGAGTCAGATATTTATAGTCACAGATCAACAAAAATTAAATGAACGCCTCGATTCAATATGAAACAAACAAAAACCAAAAGCCAGCAGCAAATTCAAAGGGGTCTGCTTATAAATGGCCAAGAGATCTATCCTCCCTATACTTTGTTGAACTTAAGTTTTAGTCTTCAGAATCCTCTCTTTGCAGATGGAAAGGCCTCTTTATAATATGACCCCAGCACGGAGACTGCACGAGTGACCGCAGTTATCTCCCTGCCTGCCCACTGAGCCCCAGCAGGACCCCGGCACGGGGACGCAGGTCTGACCGCAGCGTCCCCTGCCCACTGCGCCCCAGCAGGACCCCAGCATGGGAACGCAGATCTAACCGCAGCGTCCCCCTGCCCATTGCGCCCCAGATGGACCCCGACACGGGAAGGCAGGTCTGACCGCAGCGTCCCCTGCCCACTGCGCCCCAGCAGGACCCCGGCATGGGAACGCAGGTGTGACCGCAGCGTCCCCCTGCCCACTGCGCCCCAGAAGGACCCCGACATGGGAACGCAGGTGTGACCACAGCGTCCCCCTGCCCACTGCGCCCCAGCAGACCCCGCACGGGAACACCCATGTGCCCGCAGCGTTCCCCTGCCCACTGCGCCCCGGCAGGACCCTGACATGGGAACGCAGGTGTGACTGCAGCTTCTCCCAGCCCACCACGCCCCAGCAGGCCCCCCACGGGAACGCCCATGGGCCCGCAGCACCCCCGCCCACTGTGCCCCTGCAGGACCCTGGCACGGGGACGCAGGTCCGACCGCAACATCTCCCGGCCCACGACGCCCCAGCAGGCCGACCACGGTAACGCCCATGTGCCCGCAGCGCCCCCTGCCCACCACGTCCCAGCAGGCCCCCGACGGGAACGCCCATGTGCCCGCAGCGCCCCCGGCCCCCCACCCCCCAGCCGGCCCCCCCCCCGACCGCAACTGGGCCGGGTGGGGCACCTGGGGGCCGGGACGGGGGGGGCCGGGCG
>CAUYRH010087521.1:0-27728 GCA_963574655.1 Perodicticus potto
CCTACTAAATGCAGAACACAAATGTTTTCACACAGTAAATGAGAAAATCTCATGAACATTATGTCGAACAGGTGGATGAAAATATTTCAGATTGTATGTGAGGCCCGCACACTGTACCCCATGATTGAACTAATGTACACAACTATGATTCACTAAAAACAAACAAACAAACAAACAAAAAAACAAATACCCTGAAGCTTAGACTGAAACACATTAAAATGTCACACAAACTCTTTTCAAAGGACAGAAAAAGAAAGAGATTTCTTGTACATCGTTTGTGGGAGTACAATTTGATGCAAACATTGTGTAAGGCTATATAGCAATGCCTATTTAAATCTGAGATATGATTTTGTCTTTAATTCAAATTCTGTCATATGGTCTGAAATTTTATAATCAGCCAATTCTTCTGCCCTAGCAAGCTCCTGGAGCGTTTGAACCTGTTCTCTTCACGTGTACCATGCCGTGATGCACACCTGGGCATGGATACACAGTGGTGGGAGAAGAAGTGCAGCAGCAAGTCTAAAATCCAGAGAACAAGCAGGTATTTCAAGATAGAACGACCCAAAGGACTCAAGTCCTTACAGCAGCCATGAAAATGTTATATCAAATGTCTAAGACTTGGATCTAGAAGAAACCAACTTGAGGCTATTTTTGTTTTGCTTTAATTAAAAGTGTGTTGCTTGAACCATGTCCAATGCAGGTCTTTCTGGCATTTTTACATCCTCCTTAAAGGTTCCAAAACTTTTCACCATTTATCACACTTTACACCCACCCTGCTAGGAGGAAACACAAGGTTGGTCTGTGTAAGTTAAATATTTGAGTGGGGCCCTGTGCTGTTGTTGCGTCATTTCCCCTGGACGATCCAGGAAGAAGATTGGAACTCTAAAGTAGCATATCACAGAGGCCAGTTTACTGCAATCAATTTTTCAATAATTCCCAATTGGATCAGATTCAATCCAATAAGAAAGAAAGAAAGTGTTCAAGTCTATTAAACTACCAGGTTCCTGAACTTACTTAAGTCTCATATTAATTTCCTTTCCTCATCTCACTGCTAAGCTGTCAAAGCTCTATCCATGTGTCACTGAGTCAAACTATTTGGGTGTCAATTACATTGAATTGCTTTGCTATTAATTGGATCACAACCCAGCAGATTTAATTCCATCTTCAGTGTGAAATGGTCCTTTGTCTAATCACTCCTATGTCCTCTCTCTGAAAACAACACAAGGTAATATGGCATCTGGTGGCCTCCTTGGTGTCAACCATCAAATACAGGCATATACGCCAACATCCCAGTTAGCATAATGTTGTGTATAAATGTTTGTGAGCTGATTGAGGTCCCAGGAGCAATTATTTTACTTGATTCATAAAGGCATGGTCTTGTTTTCTTTTTCTCTTCTAAACCTAACACCATAAATGCAATGGTTTATTACTTTTTGAGTTGCCCCTCCCAATCCCCATTCTTTATAAGTCTTACTCGTCCAGAATGGAATTTCTCCCAGACCACTTTCTTTACAAAGTTAAGTCCTGTTCATCTTTAGCACCTTTGCAAGTGCCCAAACTCTCTTGCTCCAGTTTCCTGCTTTTAATGTTCTCAAAAGCCCACTTTCCTCCCAGTTGATTGGAACCATTCCAAGAGTCCTTTCAGAAGCACAATTCATAGTGTCCATTTTCATTGAGAAAGAAGTACGGCATCTGAAAGAAACAACGAAAGGTTCTTTTTAGCTGTGATATTTTTGCAGCTCTTAAAAACACCTGGATGTATTCTGTGATATTCTTGATGGTAAGAATTTCTCCTTCCTGGTATGGATCTAACCCACAGCTGGAAATAGCATGTTCTCCAAATCCCCCTGCCAAAGAGTTAAGTATCTTCCCAGCATTTTAAATCATTTAAAGGCACTTAACCACTCAAAATGGTATGAATTCTCCTTCTACTCATATGGAAAGCCTTGTACAATTGACAAAAGAGCATTAGGGGCTTTGGGGCTAAAGTTAAGACAAAAAAAAATTAGGAAAAGCAAATAGTACAGAGATTTATGAATGAAATGTTTTACCTAAGCCATAGTGAAAAGCTCATCAGGAGTGACCATACAGTCCTCCCTTGGTTACACCCACCAAATTGGTAAGAATTCACTTGTTCTGGCTGCGTCTAGTTGAAAAACAGGTTTCTTCAAAACAAACATCACATAAACACCTCTGGAATAAATCAGTTATTTTTGCTTCTTTTTGAACAGAGGAAGTAGACCAACTCATAGAAATACTACAATAGAACAAGCATTGAGGGATGGGGAGTTTTTCCCACTGTTCACTCCTGCAGCCCAGGCCACCTTCAGCTCTTCCCTGGCAGCTGTAAGGGCTGCCCTATTGGTCTTCTGGCTTCCACTTTGGCACTACAATCCAATCGTCCGTCTTTAAAGAGCTTCCAAACCATGTCACCTTCCTGTGACAACCTTCTAGTGACTTTCTCCACTTCTTAGAGGAAAGCCCAATCCCTTTACCAAGGCCCACAGACCCCTGTGACTGGCTTCTGTGCCTGTTTCTGCAGCCTCACCTGCACTCTTGTTGTTCTCTGTGGAATCACCACATTGACCTTCTGTCCTCAGGATGTGCTGAGCTTGTCCCCACTTGGGCCTTGAGTCCTTGCTGCTTCCTTTCCTGGCTGTTTTTCTGGAGCTTCCCATCCTTTCCGTCTTGCCTCACAGGAGTTCCACTTCTATCTAAAGCAGACCACTCTTCACTCCCAGTCACTTTCTGTCCTTTGCCCTGCTTATATGTTACTCTGTTTATTATTTTTTTGCTATCTATTTCCTTATTGGAATAAAAATGTTGCAAGAGTAGGGATTTTTTCTGCTTTGTTCAGCATTATATCCTCAGTACAGTTGACCCCTGAAGAAATGCAGGGTTGGACTGTGTGGGTCCACTTACATGCAGATTTTCTCCTACCTCTGTGGCCCTGAGATCTTTCCCTCCTCATCTTCCTCCTCCTGCTTAGGGGTCAGACTCAGATATCATTGTTTTCTAAAACTCTATATTATTCAAGTGTGTCCAGGTTTCATAACTGATTTTCTAAAACAGTATTTCTCAAACTTAATTTGCATGTAAATCATCTGTAAGTCTAGATAAAATACAGATTTGAATTAAGTAGTTCTGGGTTGGGACTCAAGACACTGTTTCTTCAGGAAACTCCCAGCAGTGTTGATGGCGAGGGTGGGGTGCTTGGTGCTCTCCTTGGGTAATGTATCTCTGGTGGATGCACAGGTAGTCTGTCTAATTCATGGTGTCCTTGGCCATGTAGATGGTATAGACACATTTAGGATCCTGTGGTGGGGTATGTGGTGTTGGGGCTTGGAATAGGATGCCCAAAGTATGTCACCTTTGTGTGCTGGACAGTGGGAGCAGAGGACATTGGAAAGGCTCAGAAGTAAAGTCTTTCTATCATTCTCCTGGCCTCCTGCCTTCTCCCAAGTGAGTCACAGAGTCCAAGATTCCTCTTCCCCAAGGCAAGTCATAGGAATCAGAGCCCTTCTCTCCCACTGTCAGCCACAAAACATTTTTCTTTCTTTTTTAAAGACCTCATTTCGGAGAGGCCTTGACTGATACTTTGGGGAAGGAATACTATACAGGAAGGCAGAGCAGATCCTGAGCAGACGGGCCTTGCTGGTGCCTCCGCCACCCCCATCCCAGTCAGTTTCCATCAGATCAGATCCTTCCTCCCATCACATTTCTACATGTCCATTCTTTATTGAAACTAAGCATAAAATAGACAGTTGTCCCTAGGTCTTTGTGTCTTCTTTGGAAGGCTCCCTTGTCCTATGAAAAGTCGGTAGATAAATCTGTTGTGCTTTTCTCTTGCTAACATATGTTTTGTGGTAGGGATTTCAACCATGACTCTCATGATAGGTGAGGAAGTGTGTCATACCTTCTTCCTGTGCAGTGAGAATGCTGGTATGTTTATTTACGTATAGCAGTTGTGCCTTTGTGCCAATCATGTTGCCTGGCTAATTATATTTTGTCATGGACAAGCATTCTTCCTGGAGTTTTGGGCTGAGTGATGTCTTTTTTGTTGGTAAACATACTTGAGAGTCCACTTCATGTTAGGTGCTGTGCTCCTACAGCTGGGACAGTGGCTATGAAATCAAGAAATAAATATCCTCACATGGAACGCAGTATTTCTGTGCTTCCTATCATTTCACAGTGATCTGCTATCTTAAAAACACACCAAAGTACTCAAAACTCTTCAAACCTTTGAAACTCATTGCTGAGTTGGGTAACAGTCTTTCAGGTGTACTCATGGGACAAAATGTTTGCAACCAGTCCTTGTTTTAAATTGGAGTCTTGATTCTGGGGACACATACCATGTTGTTCTGTGTCTATTGTGCTCATATGTTTTTGGCCTAAACTTTCAGGAAAATGCCCCTTAGGAAAGTGGCCTGCTCTCTACTGGAAGAGACGCATCTGGCGGAGGGCTAATGCTCCCTTGGCAAACATGCAGGTCTCGCCATCCTCATGTGGTCACCCGCTCTGTGCAGGCTGCCCCTTACCTCTCTCCTGGAAGCCCTTCCCTCCCTGCCACATCAGGAGCTGTGGCTGAGATGACCACGTACATAGCCTGCAGGGTGGGAGCTTCTGACGCCACCTGGCCCACAGGCAGCCAGGCAGGTCCTTGGGGCCTGGTCCCCCTATGCAAGGTTCTGGTCCCCCTCTGCATGGCTGCGGTTTGCCATTCCAGCCCACCCCTGATTATAGCGCTCAGCAGAGGCTGATGCAGCCTGCTCCCACTGGTTGATGGACCCTCCCAGACTGGAACCCTGTGAACCTTGCAGGCCCAGGTGGGAGGGTCGGCTTCCTGGGGCTGTACAACCAAGCTGCGCTACCCATGTATTAGACACATCCTTATTTCTCCCTTAAAAATTTGGGCAAAAAAATTTCATATCATACATGGCAAAATATGCTACAAGTTGGTAAAGTTGATTGATGGTCAGTTTTGGGGTCTTGTAATTATCTGTCACAGCAAGACCTTATTATAAGCAGAAGCTATGAGTGTGGAAAAGGAAGTTTCCCTTGACTGGCTTTGGTCAAAGGCCATGTCTTTATGTTCAATTAGTTGAATCTTTGGCAGTTTCATCACCGAGCAATAATAGATCTGATTATCTTCTTAATGACTGACATAATCAGATCCTTTATTGACAAAGCCATTGCTTAGTACTTGACCATAATGAAAGTTGAGGAAAAAATTGATTTTTTTTGGTGAAGATTAATCTGTGCCCCTAAAATATGGAGTCTTTTGGGAAGAAGGAGGTGTCATGATTCCAATAGTCCATTGGCATCAATGACTTACCTGGTTTCACCATTAAGTCTTGAATTAGAGTATAAAGTTTTTTAACATGAGAAGCATCCTTATGGCTTGAATATTCTGGCAATAAAACAATTTTTATTCCTTAAATCAGTGCAAAGAGTCAGATAGACTGAAATAAAGTATTCTAAGTTCCGCTTATGGAAAGAGAATCTGGAACAGTCTAGTGAGGTTGCATGTTTAAGAGGGGGCATTATCACATAGTGGAAATAACACCAGTCTTCCCACTTGCTAACCATTTAGAATTAATCTAGCTCTGCAGTAATTCAGAATTCAATTCCCCTACATCCAAAGTTGAACCTCGAAATCCTTTCTATTTTCAAGATTCTGTGAACCCGTGGGACTGTTTCAGCTGGGGTGCTCATACAGCGACTCAACTTAAGAACTGGATGTTTGTAATTTTAGTGAACAGCCTTCATTTGCTGATGGTCTCTGATGGCCAACAAACTAATTAGAGATTAACACAAGCCTGTTCTAACCTCTCAGACTGAGAGTTCTGGATTTGCTTGGGAATAAAGTGAAGATATTTGTCCTCTGAACTGGGCTCTGCAGGTACTTTTCACTGGGAACAAATTCACTTAACAAAATAAGAGGACATACAGCCACGTATATGTTTATTCAGCCCCTTGTAACCAAACCCCCTGTCAGCACCTCGGTAACACTGTTGTGAAAACAGCAAGGTAATTGCCAAGTTCAATCAGCTTCCATGATGTAATAAATGGAAAGACCTGTGAATTGCTCCATTGCTAGACATTGAGGCTGGGAATGATGTCATTCTTTAAAAATAAATAAGCATAACCTAATGTCTTTTTATTAATAGTCAACTAATTGCTGCATCAGAAGAAGGAAAGCTTTGTAGAAGAGAGTGAAAAACTGCCCGTGACATCATACCGACAGCACAAAAGGGACTTTATTCTCTGTTTACACACACAGACACACAGAGTAGTGAAGTGGCTTCTTAAATAATGAATCCCTAGATAACATGGCAACAGATATGAAAGGGGTGTCAGCAATCTGATGGGTTTGCAGCTAGCAAAAATTAGAGACTGCAAAATGACAGAGTAATACAACATGCCACATGGTAATGGCCTTGGCTAGGGAGAAGAGGTTCTGTTCTCAGTGATCTTTCCTGCTGTCACTGGGCACCTTTTTTTCGGCCCCCACACCCGCACAGACCTTCTCTGTGCTTCTCTTTGTTAGTTCAAGTACATGGTAACAATTGCAAAGTCCTGGTAAAGTGCAGCTTGGTTGAATGAAAATAGAATCCATGAAATGGCTTTAGGAAAGGGAGAAAGGCATTTAAAAAATCAAACAAGACCAAATCGTTTATTTCTCAATAAGGAAAGTTTAGAAGGCAAGGCACTATGGAAGACTCTGATGATCCAGGTATTATGATCCCTAAGTACATATGACATTAGAGACTGAAATTTTTCTTATCAATGGGTTTGAATGCAGTATATTTTCCTGCAGGAGATTGAATTTGTCCCTTTCTCATCTACTCGGAATGTATTTTTATGGCTATTTTTGTAGCACTGGAAGAAAGAAAGGTCCTTTTACAACTTCTGGAGTGTGTCTGTTATATTTCCTATGGACAGACATCATAAAATACTTGCTCAGATTGAAATTCATGATTCACTGTTAGTAGAAAGTCAACCCCACATGCATTACCATATATAATGTTGATGGCAATATGCCCCTTATGTTCAACCTGGAATTTCCCATGCTGTGAAAAATCAACATGCAGATGAGTTAGGTGAGGTATTTCAAGCTGGTTCATTACTAGAAGGGAAAGTGATACCGAAGGAATCATCAAGGGAAAACAATCCTGGTACCTGGTTCTTGATCAAGGCCCTATCAACTGTGGGTAAGCCCTACTTCTAGGTAAGGTCGCTCCTTGAGAATCCTTTGTTACTGAATCACTAGTGGAGCATTTACGAGTTAATCAGTAGAAATAACTTGTCAAGAATGTGAAACCATTCGTGTGGCCCCTCTTGACTAGGAAATGTAAATGCAAATGGCTACTTAATTCTGCCATCCCATTGCTGGTTTAAATGACCCTGTTGAGCTTCCAAACACCGACTGTGCTGCCCAAGCACAGTGCCATTTAGAATTAGATGCCTTCCAGGAGCCTGGGTGGTGACAGGGACATGAAGGCTAACAATACAAAGGAAAATAAAGAGGCAGACAGCCTAGGGGTGGATGCTGATGGAATCCCCCTTGCAAGGAAGCACAGCAATGCATTTGGAAGAGCACAACTGTCATCGACAACTATGATAATAATGGTTGGGAGGTAGGAAACGTGAGTTCTATTCACTCACCTAAGAGTCGGTTTCTGAAAATGTGGTCCTGTTGGAAATGCAAATTCTCAGGCTCTGTCACTATCGGGGTCAGAAGCTCTGGGGCTGAGCACCAGGAATGTGTGTTCTAACAAGCCCTCTGAGTAAGATTTGGAACCATTGGTGTAAGAAATTTGCTGAAGCCATGTTAGTTGCAACTTGTACTTTCTGAAAGCCATTCTACTCCTTTGCCACACACAGACACATAGACACCCTGCCCTACACACACACACACACACACACGATCCTCACTTCACTTAACTCTGCCCTTATTTTCCCCCTCTTCGATCCCAGCTATTGACTAGGAAAGAAGGATGCCTAAAAATCAGAAAGAGAGAGTTTGTGCCATTCAACAGCTGTGGGACTTTGGGAACGTGCAGCCACTTTCCTGGCCTCAGTTTCTGTATCTGCAAACGAGGGATTGGCGTAGCTTTAATTTCTCATAAGAGCCCTTTAGATCTAATAGCACGAAGTCTGACAAGTTCTCAAACTCATCCTTTCTTCACGTCACCCATTGCTGAATATCATTATGGTCGCCAGATGGCAAGGGGAGACGATTGTAGTGATATTCAGCAATAGGGTACGTAGCACTTTTTCTAGGACAAGTTCATGAACTTAGTTGTCAGATCCCAAATATAAATCAAAGATTTGTCAGCTCTATTACTCTAAACCCTAAATGCTCACCATGGCTTTTATTATGCACATGACTGAGGCTCACAGAGGCATAAGGGAGTCTGACAATGTGCCTCAAGATAGTAACACAGGAAGCAATTGAAGCCCTGCAGATACTGAGACCCTTCACCAAAAAATGTCTGACATCAGCATCGGAGACAGGCCCAGGGATATGCATACAACAAATACGCATACCTGAATTTATCTCTCTGCATTGTCAGGACATACACTAAAGACAGTGTATATCCATAAGAGCAATGCACTTCCCAGAAGGGTTATTTTCAATGATTCAGTGGTAAATCCAGGTGAATAGGCATTATAACAAGGTTTCAGAGTGGATTTTATTCAATAAAAACATGCAGTAATAAATGTGAGACCCAAACCACTGGAAAACATTGTGGAAACCAGTCAGTGTAAGCAGTTAGATAGGAGAGACAGCTTTGGGTTGGGTTTTATTATTTTATTTTATTAACAAATTTTTAGAGCCTTTTACATGGACAATTTAAAACATAAAAAGTAAGTAAAATAGAATAATGAATCCTCCAACTTGTTAGAACCAAAATTTTAGTCCAAGACTCTAGTCAGGAAATACGGAACAGTGAACATGCTGAAGAGGGAAGATGAGAGGTCACACCGGGAAGGCCCAAGCACATCAGTAGCATGATGCTGTCTTTCCAGAGCGCCTGGGAAAAACCTTAGAAGGCTGGGCTTTGTGTGGCTGATGTTGAGATAGGCCAGGCACCAAAACAGCAGTGCCATGAGAGAGGTGACTAGTCCTTTAAACACTTTAGTCACTTATACTCCTGATACAACTGTAGGTATTGGGATAGGCGCCAGTTGTATACCTAGTCCATGGATGGGTTAGCAGAATATCAGAAGGTTAGGAAGTGGCAGAAGGGATCTAGGAAGCTGGTTCAGAGTTGGCATTCTTACCCACTAAATTGACTCTTCATTTCAAACCAATCTTCTCATTACGCAAACCAAGGAAGGAGGCAGGGAGGGAAGGAGAGACAGAGAGACAGAGGGAAGAAGGGAAACAGAGCCACTTCCCACCAGGAAATGACACTCTCAGTTTGCGTTGGGCAACCCCCAAAGAAAAACATACTAATGCCTCACCCAAGGCAAATGGAGCTCATATCTCAGAGTGGTAGAGCCTGGGCCTTCTCGGAAGCTCTCCAGGTAATTCTAATGTGTCGCCAAGGCTGAGAAACTTCTGAGAGTGGAAAGGGCTCTGGGCATCAACTGTTTTGAAATCCCAGCTCCTCTCTCTGCATCTCCTCACTTGCTATATGGGGAAACATCCTTTTATTCAGATGATCACAGAACAAATAGTTTTCCCTCTGGCACAAGTGCAGGTATTCAAATTAGAGTTGTTCTTTCTACTATTAGCTGCTGACATATTCAAAGCTAGAAGGATGGGTCTTATTTGGCTTTGTTTTCCAACAATCTTAGAATATGACATCCAGCATTTGGGGCTTCAGCAGCACATTGGAGTAATAACTAACATATTAAAGGAACTGACTATAGTAATCAAGGCTTGTGCTCAATAAAAGTCAGCCACGCTGACAGGAACAGCGAACATCATTACCCACAGATGTCTGACGCTCGTGCTCAGTAAAACATAAATGCCTCCATTTGGACCATGTAAGAAGTTTAGGCTTTTTTTTTTTTTCTCCTACAGTTTTTTGCATGAATTGCCTTTCTTAAAGAGGCTAGTTAACAATGGCCAGGCTCAAGATGACTTGTTCTCTGCCTTCAGCTATTTGAAGGGATGATGATCATGAAGCTGAAACGTTGTTTATTTCTGTGCCTGCGAAGGACTCGGCATTGAGATAGGGACAATCATAGGTGGAAAGGAAACTTTTCAGTTGCATGTGAAGACGACTTCTTATTCACTGAGTGAAAATATGCCAGGATCAATTATCAAATGTTTAGACTTGGCACTCTCCTACAATAAGATGCAACCCTGTCCTGGTTGGATTTTCCTTCCCCTACCTAAACTTCTTTCTTTGGTTTCCTTGCATTCTGCAATTTAATATTTTATTCAATTTCCTGATTCAAACCAACCATGTGTCCAGAGTGACTTTGTAAACCCCGTTTGGGCTGAACTAAGCTGAAACTCCGAGTCCCTCCAGGCCTTTAAAACTTACTGGTCTCAGGAGAGAGAATATTTTCTTGCCAGATCACTGCTCTCAAAACAAACTCTGGAATAGAAAGCTCACTGCCTTGTGACAGACAGAGCACCTTTCTCTGCCTTCCCCCATGTGGAGCGTACGTGTTTTTATTTCCTTCCTGAGAGGGGCTATACTTCATTGGTGTTAAAGTGACCACTCCGGAGAGTTTATATATTCTTCCATTTTCTAAAAATCAATCTTTGATTCCTACCTACTTGTATCCACAGAACTTGAGAGCTGGAAGCAGCTGAGGTTGAGGCATTTACTGGGACATTTTGAGAGCGTGGAGCTGAAGTTTCAGAAAGGCTGAAACTCGAGTGACTTACCCGAGACCAAGTGGCTACTCTGTGTGGAGAGCAGTACCCTTTCCCAGTGTTCTCAAGCTGTCTCTGTGGTTTCTTATTTTCTTAAAAAAAAAAATCCTTTCTCATAATGGGAAATTTAATACCTATATGAAAGTGGGTAGAATAGTGTATGAACCCTCCGACTCAAATGATTGGTCAACCTTGTTATTGTGGTCAAGCCTTGCTTCTGGTGGGGTTCAGGACACGCTAGTCCATTATGTGGCACCTTGGCATAATTTGAGAAAAAATCCTAAGGAGGAAAGCTGCTCTGGCCTTCCCCTGTCCTTCACCCTTCAGTCAGCTTAGGTAACCTAGAAAGAATTTGCTAACCTTCTGAAGTAGATCACAGAATCCTCACGACAGGTGCCCTCCTACGCCTGGAGGGAAAGAGCATCCTTCTCCTTGAAGAGATAGGGTCACAGAGAAGAGTCTACACAAACAGACCTTGCTAAGTCCTCCCACTCTCATGAAGACTCATATTTTTCTGTGACTTTCCCATCTTCATCCCAGTGACTCAGGTCTAACTGTCTGGTCTTCATTCCCTTGGGAAGGCTCCGTGTCATGTCACCCTCTCATTAAAGGCATTTGGGTGCTTCTATCTTGTTAATCTGTCTTTTGTTACAGTGGCCTGAGCCACCAACCTAGGATGGGTAGATAGATAATTTTCTTTCCGTACATTTCATCTACATCCTAGCCCACTTTTCTCTCACATATTAATTTGAAGCAAATTTTCTAGATATTGCCTACTTCTTTCATAACTACTACTTATGTACAAATGCTCTTTAAACTAACCCCACATAGCCACCATAATATTATTATATTTTAAAATGCAAAGCATTTGTAACAGGGACTTTACCTAACAAATGCAATCAGTGTAACCTGGATTCTTGTACCCTCAATGAATCCCCAACAAAAAAAAAAAAAAAAAAGGAAAATTCAAAACATTTTTATGATATTATCAAACATGTGATTTAAAAATTTTGATCGTCATGTAACTTTCTTTAACAATGTTTTGATGGAATCGTTATTTTAAAGTAATAAGAAATATAAGATATCATAGATATGGAGATTAAAATTTGGTTGAATGGCTTTAAAATAAAATAATACCAAGAATGTAAAAGGTTTTTAGAAAATCGTTATAGATAACATGTGTTTTCCAATATCAGAAAATAGGATCAACAAAATTCTATGCTCAAGAGGCAGAAGAAAGTATAATTTGAACTGGGCCCCAACAATGAGGATGCAAACAAGTGGAATTTAAAGGAGAAGATTCAGAGTAGGGACAGACGTGCTTAAACTCTAAGAAGCAGAAGTAAGTAAGGCCTGTTTGTGAAGTGGTGAATAAAACACTCGTTATAACAGAAGTTGTTTACCTTTACAAAAAAACACTGAATGATAACTTTAGATATTCAGTTTGGAGCTGATTCTGAAAGTCCTTAAATAACAAGCCCAGAGTTTTCAGCTCATCTCTGCATACATTGGGGACCCAAGGAAGGCTTTTGAGCTATTAAAAAAGCAATTTGGCTTCATGGAGAGTGGCAAAACAGAAATGTAACATTTTGTCATTATTATACAAAATAAATTGAAGCTGAAGGAAGACCTATCTATTTCCATACCACCACCAGAAAATATAATTAGGGAAAGAAGCGTAATTTAAATGATAGCCACCAATACCCTGTAGATATTCAGATTTTTCCAGGGACATTCTAACATCATTTGTCAACAGACATCAAATTAAATTGGGAAAAAAGAACATAACTAGCTTATGTCTCCAGTAAAGATATTTGAAGTTGTTTATTGAACTGGAATTCAATCTCCCTAATTCTGCGGCTCCCTCTTTTCATCCATAATAATTCATCTCTATAATTAAAGCCTAATGAACCAAACAATTTCTCTCTTCATAATCAAGTTCAGCTGTGTGAGTGGCCAACATTAAAATAGAATCTTTCCAGTAAACAGATTCAGTTCTGTTAGTTTAAAGAGAAATCCTTCTTTGTCTCTTAAGATTTTACATTTAATCCCATTAATTAGATTTATTTCCTTAAGGATGCTAGGTTGTCATGAAGAGTGCCCATAGGGACTCCTGATAACCCCCAAAACTAGAACAAAGCTATATTATTATTAAATTAATTAATTGATGCTACTTGAAATCTAAAATGTGCCTTGTCGTCTGTGATCTATTGAGGACCTTCCATTCATTTGTTTCATGCTTTGTCTTTTAATAATGCTTTGGTTCTTGGGAGAAGGATGAGTAAGAAAGAAAAAGTAATTTTCATCTTTAAGGTCTCATTTAAAATTTAAATATTTCTTGGAAATGTAAGGCTTTAAGCCATTATCAGCTAATGTCTTTGGACATGACTAGCTGATACCTGGCTGGGACCAAAAAGAAAATTCAGGATAGTTGCCTATTGGAACGAAGGCCCTGAAGAAACAAATGCAGAGTAAAGACACCAAAGACAATTTTGTCAGTCCCTACAGCTGTGCAAGCCACATCAGAGAGTCAAGTCACTTTGAAGCAAATCAGTTTCTTCCATTGGCATAAATGCCAGAGATAGCCAAACTCAAGTGGCTACCTTTTCTTGTAGAAAAACTTGCATTGTTGAAATCATTATAAATATGTTTTAAATACACTGCCTTATGTGTAGTGTATAGCAATATCTTCTCTGCGGAGCCTCAAAGGTGAGGTATTAAACTGGATCTCATGGCCTCCATGTGGTCTACTTGTGTAACAATTTCCCCTTCATGGTGATTCTCATCCAGGTCAGGTGTGGTGGCTCACTGTGCTGGCAATCCCAGCACTTTGGGAGGCCCCAGTGAGACAAGTTCTTAAGGCCAAGAATTAGAAACCAGCCTAGGCTACAGAGTGAGACCCCCATTTCTACAAACAATTTTTTAAAAATTAGCCAGGCAGGAGTATTCCTTAAACGCAGGAGTTCCAGACTGTAGTGAGCTCTAGTTGTACCACTGTACTCCAGCCTGGGTGACAGAGAGACACTCTGTCTCAATTAAAAAAAAAAAAAAAAAAAGCTATAGCAAACATTAAAAAAAATATGTATTTCATGGAAAGATGTAAATTTTTGGCTTCACTTGGGAAACTGGAAGATGTGAAAAAACTAGCCCTGCTTTCCCCTGCAGCAGTGGCCACTGGCTTTCAGGAGCAGAGTCCTCTTTGGGAGGGGTGTAGGTCCTGGTCCTCCTCCATTTCTGAAGCTCCATCCCCAGGGCTACATCAACTGTCAAAGCCTTTACCCTAGGACCAATGTTTATGTCCCTATACCCTTGTCTCCATAAAAAGTTGTAGATGAAAGTTGCCCAGGAGGACAGCCGACTGTTCCTATAGCCTTGCTGCCTCCTTCCCCTGACAGGTTTCCCACCTGGTGCCCACAGGTGTTGAGTATTTCCTCCCGCCTGAAGACCTTCACATCCATACTCTTCCTCTAACTGATTTCTATACATTTTTTCCCTTTCATCTTTTATACTTTTTAGTTTATGATTTCCTCTTGTACCCTTTAAATAATACCTTAAAACCTAGGATTAGCTCAGCTGTGTCTTTCATTCTTTTTTCCACATTTTAAAGCACAAAAATCCTTTGTTTGATTTCTTTCTCTTGGCAGTTCACCCTTTACTAACCCTCTGACAGGGAATTTAACTACCAGTTTATAATTTGTCTGCAAATATTATGAAGGGACTTTTCAAAACCTGAAAGTTTACTGGGCCCTCAAATGGCATCTTATGCCTATTAATTACTTAAGGAAAGGAATTACATTTATCTTTGTCTTGCCAATGACTAACCATGTGAGAAATAAAGCAGTCACTTTATAAGAAAAAAAAAAAAAGGATTGCTGAATAAAGATTACTGCAGAGGGCACTTCTATCAGAAGTCTGTAAACTTCTTCTGCAAAAGAACAGATAGCAAATACTACAGTCTGGGAAGGCCAAACGCAGCCTGAGAAAGACACACAAATGAATGGGCATGACTGTGTTTCAATAAAACTTTATTTAAAAAAAGATGTTTTGATCTGGATCTGGCCTGTGGGTCTATAGTTTGCTATTCCTTGGATGCATCATTTTAAATTATTTGGAGAAAATGACCAAAACCCATAATTTACTCATTCTCCTCCCTCTGTATGGGGGTAGAAACTGAAAACAAAAAGACCAGTCAAGTGGTTATTGTAATCCAGGTATTCAATTGATGTTCCTACTCTGTTCTAGATATGAGATAGGTCTACAAAATATGACAGTGAACAGGAAAGAGGGATTCCTCTGCGTCAGGTTTTCAGAGTGTAAGGGAGAAAAAGCTCATCCTCCACTCTCTTAGGTTCAGTTCCGTAGGTCTGCAAATTAAACTGACAATAACAAGAGAAACACCAGATTTAATTCTATATGTATGTATGAGGATTCACAAAGAAATGTGACTTAGGAGATGGTTAGAATTTGGGGCTAATATGCCATCATAACAGGAGATAGAGCAGGGCAGAAGGGCACTTCTGGGAGAACAAGTGATTCTGAGGAATATAAATGGACCCCTAGAAGAACATATGGGCAATCTTATAGTTTTATGAAAATCCCTCTTTAGGTGATTTCTTTCTCAGGTACTGACTTGTGCTGACTTCTCTGGTGATGAGAGTCAGTCTTCTGTAGTGGGGAAGCCCCTGGGGAGGGAGTGTGTGACAGTTGATTTTTTGGAGAGCTTTTTCTTTTAGAAGAGGAAAGTTGTTCAGTAAAGGCCTCTTCTTGCAGCTGTTGATTCTCAAATGTCTTCAGCTCAGAATGATCATTATGCCACCAAAGCATATCTGAGCCTCCTGGGAGAACAGGCAAGGTTATCAGGGGGACAAGATAGTAAGAGTCAAGCTGTGACAGGAGAGGGTCCAGGTGGTGCTGAGTGCACAGTAAGGACAAGCAAGACCTCCCAGAAGAAGTGATATCGTCACTGAAGACTGGGGGTTGATGGAAGCTCAGCAGGTGGAGGTAAAGATAAGGTGTGAACTGTCAGCAGAGGGAGAACTCATCAGGCAAAAAAGCCAGTCTCTAGAGAGACCCAGAGGGTTGAGTCATGAGGAAATACAATGAGAAAATGCAAATACATCTGTCTTTAAGAGGGAAGATGCTGAAGGCAAGTGCTAAAGAAATGGCAGGCCCTGGGCTTTACTTAGCACATATGTAATCATTAGGTTTTGCTTTCTTTTTGAGATGGAATTTCATTCTGTCATCCAGGCTAGAGTGCAGTGGCCTCAACCTAGCTCACAGCAACCTCAAACTCCTGGGTTCAAATGACCTTCCTCATTCAGCCTTCCAAGGAGCTGGTATTACACCTGCCACAATACCCATCTAATTTTTTTTTTTTTTTAGTAGAAACAGGGTCTCAGTCTTGCTCAGACTGGTCTCAAACTCCTAAGCTCAAGGGATACTTCTGACTTGGCCTTGCAGAATGCCAGATTGATTACAAATGTGAGCCACTATGCCCAGTTTACTCTCCTTTTTCTATATTAACCTGAAGTCAGGAACTATTTCTGTGGGCTTCCTTGCTGCACACCCAGTGCGAGATACATGATTAAATACTCAGTAAATACCTTTTGGCTGACATTTGAGCACTAGGCTTAATTATGAAGGAGAGGTTTTTCTGTGTAGTCTTTAATATTTGGGGACTTTTCTAGAGGCCCCTGCCACAATCTGCTGCACAGGCCTTTCAGGACTCCAGTTGTGACATAGGAACCCATACCTTCAACCTTGGGCATTCTACCAAAAACACCTACAAACTCATGTCCAGCCTGCACAGGTGTTCTGAAAATTGACTGCAGTTGTATAAATGATCTTTTATCCTTCCTGAATCCATGCCCCATGCAGTGGAACTTCATAACCCCTCCTTTAAGGAGGTGGACTTGATATTCTGCTCCTTGATTTTGGCCTGGCTTATGACTTGCTTTTGACCAATAACATGCAGCAGAAGTGATGGTCTGCCAGGTCCCAATGACAGGGAAGAAAAGATTTATTTTCTCACCCATCACTAGCTCCATGGGTAAGACCCCTATGACAAGAAACAGATCAGCAAAAGAAAAGCTTAAAAAAGTATTTAGTATGAGTTTTACAAGACATGGGAACCTTCAGAAATGAAGACTCAACGAAAGAGGAAAAACTGTATATTTTTGTGTGCATCGGTTTGACAAAGAGTAGACAGTCGTGCAGACGTATGATTGGACAAAAGGGTTATGATCTAAAGGTAATAGATGGAGGGGAATTCACCAAACTTATTTGTTTAGATCCTTCTTGGCAACTCTATGTTCTTGGGGATAAGGATATTTCTTTCCTCCAGGTATAAGTAGGACGCCTCTGGAATGAAGGTTTTATGATCTACTTTGGGGAAGGCCAGCCACATTTTATGGACTGCTTCAGGGGAAAAAGGCTGAGAGAGAGTTGAGAGTAACCTTCCTGATTCTGCTCTTTTCTCAAATGCCGAGGTACTCTGTTTTAGAGTAGCATTTCCAGAACCCCACTCACAGGATAAGCCTTCAAAGAACTAATGTGGTTCTACTCACTTGGGAATCTGTAGTATCATGTGTACAAGCCAAGGCAAGTCTCTGGGTGTTGGGAGACACATGGCCCATTGCCACAGAAAAAGCCAACCAACCAGACATGTCAATGAGGCCATCCTATACATGCCCCTAGTTGACCTGCTCCAAAGAGCCTGGCCCAAATCAGCAGACCCACCCAGCTGTCTGTCAGAGTAGTGAGAAATAAAGAATATTCACTGTTTAAAGTCACTGGGCTTTGGAGTGATTTGTTACTCGGTGTAGCTAACTGATACAGCAAGGAATGGGAATTCCTTTTTTCTGCTTTTTCTTATAATTTATAACTGTTTCCTCCCCCAAAGCATCTCCCCTATTTTTCTCCATCAGGGCTCTCCAATAAGCTTTCTTTGTTATTCATTTTTAAGATTCTAGTCATATTATATGTGGACGTCTAGATCACCACTGAAAGTTGAAAATAGAATCTGAATGTATAGGAAAAGTAATTTTTTTTTTTTTAAGAAAAGAGCAAGACATATCATGCACTAATTGTGTGTGCATGGTTGGATGACTGAATGTGCCTTGGGGAAGTTTTTTAGGATTCCGAGATAGCTTGCCCATGACCGGAAGTGCAGAAATAGTGTGGGTAAACTTGAATGAGAGAAGAGACCTCTGTCCATTGCTTTCCAGTTTGCTATTCACAGATGGAAAGGGAACAGAATGCTGTCCATCTTTTTGAAGTGGACACAGATTGCCATGAGGGGGTGTTTCCTGCCTCTATCCAAATGAGTGAACAGTGGCCTTGCAGAAGTAACAGAAATAGGAGTTTAGACATCAGAAGGAGAACTGTGCAGTCCACAGAATTGCACCTTTCTGTCCTTAACAGCCACTTCTTATTAGTTCTGGGAACTTTGGACCCATTGTCATTTGGCATTTTTACAAAACCTCATGCTAAGATTGTCACGGTGATCAATATAGAGATTAAAGGTGAATCTCAAATGTAGTGAAGAAAAGAGAGATGTGATTGTTGTGGTTGACTATTAGCCCCCCAAAAGGAATCTATGTGTTTCTGCATAAAATACCACTACTTATTTTTTTTTTACATATACATGTATTTATTAGGTTTCTACTTTTTGCCTTCACAGAATTTAAAAGGCTTAAAATTTAATAACAATGTTTAAGATAAGGACTAGAAATAAAAACCACGTAAAGAATGAACGAAGATAAATACATTCAGAAAAGAAAACAGATGATTATTGCATTGAAATATTAAGCAATATTAATAATAATAATGCCAAGAAAGAACCGTTCACATCGTCAAATGAGAGTGTGTCTATTATAGAATGCTTTGACTCTGAGGCTCAGTATGAAGTCATCAGTTAACTTCTTATTTTTTTCCCAAAGTCTCAAAAAATAGACAACTAATATTATATGACAAAAGTAAAAGAGTATTTCAAAAAACAGATCATGCCAAATCTTATAGAAAATAGAAAAAGAAGTATTTCAAAATCATTCTACTTGATCTGGATCACCTGATATTGAAATTGAAGAAAATGTATTGTTATAAAGGGAAATTACAAACATATTTCACTAATAAATAAGGATGCAATATCTTAAACAACATATTGACCAGTTGAATTAAAAATTAATGTTTAAGTAATGTACTTTGGTCAAAATTGAATCCAATTTATGTGAGAATTAGTCACTATTTTCTTTCCATTTTTTTTTGTTTTCTTTCCCTCTCCCCTTCCTCCTTCTCTCTCTGTCTGCTCTCTTCTTCCCCCATGCCCCACTGTGTCATTAATTGTCATTAATTGTCCTCAAATCAAAATTGAATACATAGTATTCATGCTTCTCCATTCCTGTGATGTTTCACTAAGGATAATGTGTCCCACCTCCATCCAAGTCAGTACAAACGCTGCAAAGTCTCCATTGTTTTTGATGGCTGAGTAGTATTTCACGGTATACATATACCATAGCTTACCAATCCATTTTTGCAACTTAATGTTTTCAAAGCATGGTCTGAATATTTATGACTCTTGACATTTATAACGTGAGAGGAATGACTAAGGTGTGAAGTTACCTGACCATCCTCAAATCATAAAACAACTTAATAGCTGAGTGGATAAACGTCTGATGCTTTCATTTTCTTCCTTTTATTCATCTGACATTTTCTTGAGCATTTACTATGTGCTCTTGATATAATGAGACTGACTCTACATATCATTTAGAATTTAAAGCAAAATTTTATTTGTTGGTTTTACTCTATATGTGTGTATAGGTGTGTGAATTTGAACTGCCAATTTAAACCCCCCATTTTAATAAGTTATACATTTAATCTAGTACAAAAATAAATATGGCAAGAAACAATTTAATACACTAAATGAAAATAGTATTCTTACTTTTATGACGTAGAATAAATGTGGAGAGGAAAACACCGTATTTCTATAGGTATATCATATTAGACATGTCTGAAAAATGATTAGAAGTCCTTTCAATAAAGCTCAAGAGATTAATTTAAATAAAAGTATGAATTTAAATATTAAAACAAGTAAATGTTCCAGAGTTGTGTGTTGCTGGCAGGAAATGAGAAACATTTGAATTTTCTAGAGAAATCAGACTTTAAAAGGTAGCATTGCGTTATTGACTAATGTATAGTTTTATAAGCTCTATTACCAGCAGATTAGCCTAAATCAGTGATGAATCATTTTTTTGTCCCTCTTCAACTCAGTCATCCAGTTAGAAACACAAGAACTCCCCAGAAAACAAATGGATGGCAGCGTGCCCCAGGTCAGGGCCGACCCAGACAGGCTGTGAAACTGACAGGGGAGTGGTGCAGAAAGCTACATCAGGTCAGAGCCTGCGAAGGCCCTGCAGAGGGTGTGTGCCTTCCGGGAGTGCAGGGTAGGGGAGCAGGCGGTTTTGCCCTGAGTCAGATGAGATAAAGCAATCCGGGATCCTGCAACTCAGCAGGCAGAAGTGCTGTGTCAAGAGGATCAATCGCTGCTGAGGGATGTGGACTTCCTGGTGTGGAGTGAAGCAGGACAGAGCTCCAGAGCCTGGGAAGTGTCAGCCAGCTCTGAGTCCCCAGAAACGCCCTCCCTGTGTGCTGACCGGCCTGCTTCAGCGACTGTCATGGCTTTGCCTCTAGGCCGCCAAGTGGCTCATACATGGTTCCCTGGGATCTCAGCTTTCTCCGAGTTCACTGTCAGGAACCTCCCTCAGGGACCACCTCTTCTAGCCCCTCCTGCAGGCACCAGCCCCTCACAGTCCTCCCCACAGGGGAAGGCCAACCCTATCCACCGCTAGATCCAGCTGTGGCCCTTGAACCTTGGGGCCCAGCTAGAGTCCTGGAAGTTAGGGTCAGGAGCATGAGGGCAGCAGCGCCCCAGCACAGCAGCCATCGAAGTCCAGAGGAATAGTTTTGAGTAATAAGCCATCTGAGTAGCCAGCTCTGGGCATAGCTAAGGACTAAAAGCCAGAGGCTTTGTCATGCAAGAAGCACCTCCTCCCCTTATTCCCAAATTCCTCTTGTCTTTGACCCAAACTGGTTGGGGAGCTGATTTTACAGTGATATTTTTCCAGGTATTGCCCCCCTGTCAGGGTCAACCTAGGTGTTTGTTGATATGCAGATTTTTATGCTCAGCCTCTGTCAAATAGAACAAGATGATTGAGGGTGAGGACCAGAAATTTGTATAGGTACCAAGTGGCCCAGGCACCTACCTAGATGTTTGAGAATCATTCAAGCATTGTATAGTGAAATGACCTGGGAGGTAAAGGCAATCCCACATTCTATGGTTATCAAAATATTGCCTTCAGTGATGGGCCCATGAGCTGTAGGAGCCTACAGAGAGTAGGGCCTGTGTCCCTCTTTGTTAGCTGTTGACTCAGGAAACAGCATTTAGTAGGTGCCTACTGTGCAAAAGGTGCTGGTCTGCAGAGAAAGAAAGACAACTAGAAATCCCTGCCCTCAGGGAGCTAATATTCTAGTGAGTAGAGACAAACCATAATGGAGTCAAGTGATTCCAAGATTCTAGAGGGTGAAAAGTAGGAGAAAAATGGAGCATAAGAGGGGAACAGGGGAAGTGGGAAGCGGGAGAAGGGAGGGTATTTAGTGGGACCTCACCTAATGTGTATAATGCAATGGTTCATTTCAAAACTATTAAGAAAGAGTATAACCGTCTTACCACAACAAATAAGTAATCGAGGTGATAGTTCGATATAAGCATTTCACATTGTATATCAAATCAGTACACTGTACTCCATAAATGCATCAATGTACACAGTTATGATTTAATAAAGAAAAAAAATAAACCCCCAAAAATAAAAAGCGAAGGCCTCTGAGGACACAGCAAGAAGGCAGCCACTGACAGGCTGGGAAGGCGACCTGGGGATAAGCCTACCCTGCCAACACACCTTGATCTTGGACTTCCAGCCTCTAGAAGTGGGAACCACCTGGTCTGCTAAACTTTGTTCCAGCAGCTCAAGCAGCCTTGTACAGATTTCCAGTTACAATCCAATTTCAGATAAACAATAAATAATTTTTTAATGCCAGTATGCAGCATGCACAGCAAAAACAAATTTGTTGTTTATATGAAATTCAAATGTATGCTACATTTTTATTCACTGAGTGTGGACCCCTGGCTATGTGAGTACCTGGGAGAAGAGGATTTTAGACAGCATGAACGAGAATAGGTACCTGACATGGCCAGCATAGTGGAGTTTGTGATAGCTGTGAGCTTTCAAAGTAGTGTCTGTGTGAAAACGGATATGAAAAACAACCTGCTGCAGCTCTAAAACTAGTCTCACTCACCACCTTCACTCACCAGGCAAAACTTTCCAGATCCCCAGCACCTGCCTGGTGCCAATGAACTTTCTCAGAGAGCAATACATAACATTTCTCCGTTTATAAAACCTCCAACCTTCCCTTGGTTCTTTGGACATCGAAGAATACCTTGTCTTCATGTGTGACCTGTACTGCAATTCTTCCTCCCCCCTGAAAAATGTTACGTTTAGAAATTCATCTCTACATTTTTATTTTGACTTTGACACTTCTAAAGCATTTTCTCTGAAGCTTAGGTTTTACTTCCCATTTTCTGCTTGGAGTAAATGTTTTCTCCTGTGACTTTCAAGAACAATGGCACGGCTCATCTCTGTCCCAACCGACTGAGCCGTACCTGGAATGTGGAGCTCATAAAAAGGTTCACACGGTGCACACCTCACGCCATTAGCCCTGCCATGGAGGCTGAAGTCTGAAATATTCTGATTTTCCAAGCCCTCCAACCGTTACCCCGGTCTCTTAACCAGGTAAAGGGAAAGGAGGCAAGAGAGCAGGATTGTTTAATTAAGCTTTTCTATTTGGAAATTTTTTGTAAGCGAAAATCTAATTCTCCTGGTTAATTTTGCTTATAAAACTCTGCCAATTAAAACCTAATGGAAAAGAACTAAAATAAAAAATTAAAGCTTTGAAAAATTCCCTCCCACCACAATGGAAAACTGTCAGGTACTGTTCTATATGTTCAGAAAGTTTACTGCTAGGAAAATCTCGTAACTTGTTTAATCCCCTGCAGCTGGGAAAAGGAGTTTAAGGTAGGTGAAGGAGGCTGTTAGAAGCCTTTTGCAAAGAGCAGAGGGGGGGAATTTCATTGTGAAGTATTATCATTCTTAGCTTAAAGAAGAGCCAAAGCCTTGATTACAGGTTTGGGAAAATATTGATTAGGACTTAGTTCCTAGGCTGAATTCTAAGACCTTGTAGGTTTTATTTCTATTACAGGTTCTAGAGAATAACAAGACAACAGAAAAGTTAAAAAAAATCATGTGTGACGATAATAGAAATAGTTAAATAGAACAAAGTGAATAAATGCATTACTTGGTTTTTCCTGGTCTGCAAGCTCAGACATAGAAATGTAATATTATTACATTAATCATATTTCTAATGGTTTCTAATCATTGTTTGGACATTTACAGAGCCAGAAATGTGCATTTTGTACTTTATTTATTATTAAAAAGATAAAGCAATTTCTGAATATTGTATTTAAAAAAATCTTTTCGTTTGCTTAATTTACTTTTAAATGAATCTAAAATGTCTGCAGTCAACTCGTGTGGTTTTGATATGCCCCAAATTCCCTTCCCATTCTTTTCCAACAAGCATCCTTCTTCCTTCTGCAGGGGACACCCCCTCTCCCTGTTGTGGCAGAGCTGACAGGCTCACAACACTGTCTTCAGGGGCAGGTGAGTGGCCTAGGCTGAGTCAGTTAAAATAGCTCACAAGATAGGACGCCGTGAAGAGTCCGAAAACGTCCAAGGAGCCTCAGACCCTCTGCTGGGACTTTTAATGTGCTGACTGTATGGAGAAACAGCCTTGTCTCTTTTGTTTTCTCTGTGGTTGCCAACTCAGGATGAGTAAGGCTGCAGTTGCCTAGTCTGAGTTTTGCCATGTGGGAAAGAGCTTTACCAAAAAAGAGAAAAATGATCCCACTATACAGGCAAGTCTAGGTGAGAGAGATGGGTTGATGTAGAGATAACTGGACAGTTAGAAGAAAAGCAACAGTGAGAACCACATTTGTTCAGTCCTTAGCTTCCAGCAGGCCCAAACCTCCTCCATTCTTGTCCTCTGTGTCTACGACCCACTGAGTCTCCTTAAATATTGAGTTAAGTTTCCATCTAGAAGCCAGAGCTCTGACTAAATAAGCACTAATTCCCCTATAATTTGTCTGACTCAGGTTTTATATGAGATAAAACATATATGCATATCTATGAATACAAAACACAGTTTCTCTTTTCCTCCAAAAATTATCAGTTAGAAAAGAGAGTATTCTAATACTTCCAAATCCTTACCAATTCTCTAATGTGTTTGCTTTCCCACTCATTTTACCAGCACGCCAACTGGGACAGACACTTTAGCCTGAAATAGCTTATTTTGGTTCTTTGTGGTGGGCACCTGACATAAACTATTTTTTCCATAAAAAATAAAAAGGAATTTAAACAGATCCAGTAATTATTACTAGGGGTATCATATTTTTTTTAAATAAATCCATTTTTAAGGAATATCAATTTTAAAAGCCAGACAGTAATGTATGTCAAAGACCACACATCAACCCCCTCAAGGACGAATGGGAAAACAAACAAAAAACTGAACTTGTATTCTGAAAATGGAAACTTGTGGTCTGGGACAAAAATTTCATTGTCATCATTTTACACAGCTTCCAAGAGTACTTTGTCTCAAAAAGGAAGCAGAGATGCTGTTTCTGGGAAACCATGTTTGATGAGTCAAGGAAAGTGGTTTAATGACGAGGAAGACCTCGATGCATGGGAAGAGTCCGAATAACATTCCTCATCAGAAGTGAGTCTGAAGGACAGACGCAGCAGCTCAGTCCTATAACCCCAGCGCTCTGGGAGGCTGGGCAGTGGGGGGTGGTGGGGGTGGTGGCGGGAGCCCAGGAAGTTCAGGTTGCATTGAGCTATGATCTTGGCAGTGTGCTTCACCCTGGGTGACAGAGTGAGGCCATGTCTCTAAAAAAAATCGAAATAAGTGAATATGAAAGAGCGATATTTCACATTAAAGGAGTGCATTATACACTTTTAAAATCATATTACCTCGTTAGTTACTCATTGGGCATAGAGACTCTACTTCTTAATCTATGTCACTAACATTATAATTAACCTATCTTTTATTTTCTTTGATACTGTCATTGACAAATTGGGTAATCACTTATATTTACAGGTATACAACAGTACCTATCATATATATTAGGTATATGCTTGCAAAAAGTAAAAGGACATTTTAAGGACCAGAAACCAGATGTTGTTTGGTCAATAGTTCTGGCGAAGGTCAGTGGCAAGGCCGATCGGGTAATCCAAAGTTTGTGAGCTTGAGCTCCACCTGAAATAGTTATTCAGGGTGAGCTTTCTCTAGTTTCCCATAAAGAAAATTTAAAGGTAACTACTAAATGGCCGGCCAATGTAAATATCATAAAGCACTCTGCACATATTTAAGTGAAATTCTGCCAATATTTCTCTTCCTGCTATGCCTCAAAGTCCCATTTGCCTGTGGATAAAGCAAAATGCAAAGGCCTCACCCCAGCATTCCAGTGAATTAAACACGGCAGGTAAGGCCAAAGTCTCCAACCCTGTGTGTAACAAAGGATGGAGAGAGACTGACGGAGTGGGAGGGAGGTGCAGTTCCTGCTCAGATGCTGGAAATTCCGTTCCACCACAAGCAAACAGTGCATCTGTGTCTCTAGCTGACTGCTCATTGGACTGTTTTTTCAGCTGAGTCTTGTTTTCCCAGCTGTGTCTGTCACCACCACTGCCATCCGTGCCTCACTGCTGTGTCCATTCTCATCAAGAAGAGTCTCCTCCAGTCTCTGTGTTTAAGCACTTGCCATGGCCGAGCATTGTCCCGAGCACTCTAGGTGCTTCATTTTGCTTGTTGAACATTATTCAGTGGATGGCACTGGATTAAATTTTAGGATTTCAAAAACATACACACAAAATATTCCTACCACGAAGAGAATGTGGTACAGATAACGTGAGCCCGAGAGCTTGAGGTTGCTATGGGCAATGACACCATGGCACTCTACCAAGGGTGACAGAGTGAGACTCTGACTCAAAAATAAAAGACAACACGGTATAGCAGGGAAAACACAGCATATAGATAAAAACGTTAGTCCAACCTGAAGGTGGAACTAAATGATACTAACTGGAAACAAATAGTACAAACCGCAAAGGTGATTATTTTGTATTCATTAAATCCACTTCTTTTTTTTTTTTTTTATTAAATCATAGCTGCGTGCATTAGTGCAATAAAGGGGTATAATGTGCTAGTTTCATATAAAATCTGAAATGTTTTCATCCAACTGTTTAACATAGCCTTCATGGCATTTTCTTAGTTATTGTACAAAGACATTTGTATTCTGCATTTAGTAAGATTCGCCTGTACCCTTCTAAGAGGCACCAAAGGTGTGGCCCCACCAATTACCCTTCCTCTACTCTAACCTTCCCCCTCCTCCCCCCTCCCTTGCCCATTTCCCCATATTCTTGTGCTACAGTTGGGTTATAGCCTTCATATACAGTTGGGTTATAGCCTTGAGATACTTTGCTAAGAAGAATATGTTCCAGCTCCATCCATGTAAACATGAAAGAGGTAAAGTCTCCATCTTTCTTTAAGGCTGCATAGTAGTCCATGGTATACATGTACCACAATTTAGTAATCCATTCGTGGGTCGATGGGCTCTTGGGCTTCTTCCATGACTTAGCAATTATGAATTGGGCTGCAATAAACATTCTTGTACAGATGTCTTTCTTATAATGTGATTTTTGGTCGTGTGGGTATATACCTAGTAAAGGAATTATAGGATCGAATGGCAGGTCTATTTTTAGATCTCTAAGTACTCTCCTAACATCCTTCCAAAAGGAACGTATTAATGTGCATTCCAAACAATGGTGTAGAAGTGTTCCCTTTTTTCCACATCCACGCCAACATGGTTTGGGAATTTTGTCATGTGGGCTAATCTTATTGGAGTTAGGTGATATCTCAAAGTAGTTTTGATTTGCATTTCTCTGATGATTAAGGATGGTGAGCATTTTTTCATGTGTCTGTAGGCCATGTGCCTGTTCTTTGGAGAAGTTTCTCTTCAAGTCCTTTGCCCACCCTGAGATGGGATCACTTGTTCTTTTCTTGCTAATATGTTTGAGTTCTCTGTAGATTCTGGTTATTAAACCTTCGTTGGAGGCATAACCTGCAAATATTTTCTCCCATTCTGAGGGCTGTCTGCTTGCTATACTTACTATGTTTTTGGCTGTACAGAACCTTTTAAGTTTGATCAGATCCCAGTAGTGTATTTTTGATACTGCTTCAGTTGCCTGGGGAGTCCTCCTCATAAAATATTCACCTGAGCCAATTCCTTCAAGAGTTTCCCCAGCACTTTCTTATAATATTTTGATAGTTTCATGTCTTAAGTTTAATTGTTTAATCCAGTGAGAGTCTACCTTAGTTAATGGTGAGAGGTGTGGGTCCAGTTTTAGTCTTCTACAGGTCGCCAACCAGTTAGCCCAGCACCATTTGTTAAATAGGGAGTCTTTTCCCCACTGAATGTTTTTTTTTTTTTAATACATGTATTTTATTATTCTTCATTACATTATTCCCCACCCCCACCCGTCCGTGATAAGACAGAATTGGTTTACAGAAAAGAATACAGAAAATACCAAAGCTCCTGGTAGTGGGAGAGATTTCAAGTAGGGAGAGAGAAGCTCTCTCCGTTACTCTACTGGTCTTTCCCCATCTCCTCCTCTAGGCCTCTAGCCTCAGGGTATATATAGGTGTATGGGTTCCTTGGCCAGGAAAC
>CAUYRH010087524.1:0-24916 GCA_963574655.1 Perodicticus potto
TTCCAGCTCCATCCATGTAAATATGAAAGAGATAAAGTCGCCATCTTTCTTTAAGGCTGCATTGTATATGGCTCATTTCAGGGGAGCAAGAAATGTGGGAAGCAGGAGGAGAGGGACAGGCCAGAGAGGGACTTTGCATCAGAGGCTGCTTCCAATTTCTCCTAGTTTAAAGCACTCAGCGTGCTAAAAGGCCCCTACTTTGGGATATCATTTTCTGAGTCCCAACACCCCTCGCACTTCTTTCTTCTTAATGGCTTTGCTAACGCTGAGCTTTCTGCCTGCTGCGCCATCCACGTTGTTAACTCCCATTCATAATTTAAAACCCAGGGCAGGCGACGTCTGTTCAGGAAACCTTTTCTGATGCCTCCTTTACACTGGGTCGCTTTGGGGGCTTCCACGATAACCTGCCTATCTTGCCCCCATTTTACTTTATATCATACCAGTTTCTTTCTGTTTCCTCTACCAGACTGAACAACTTGGGTGTCAGAACTGTTTGCTGTTTACCTTTATATGTCCAGTACCTTGCACTGGGCGCAGCACATTGAACTATTAAGTAGATGAATAAATGAAAGAGAGGTCCATTCCGGCTATGCAGCTAGTATAGGGTTGCAAGATTTATCAAATAAAAATATAGGACACACAGTTAAATTTTAAATTCAGATAAGTGAAAAATAGTTTATTGTACGAGTAACTTCCAAATAATACATGGGACTTATTTACACAAAAAATTATTTAATTATGCATTTTTAACCTGAAACTAAAATTTCACAGGGCATTCTATAATTTATCTGGCAACCATAACTTGGCAAAAAAGTAAGTTCATACCCAAAGCAGAAGCTTATGCTGAGCTTGATATCACAGGCCCTAGAGTTTTCTTTCTTTCTTTTTTTTAATAAACTTTGCCTTACATCTCTGAAGGTCTGTGTTTAAATAGCTCACTAGAGGAGGGGAGGAAGGTGTAGAAGAGTAAAGAAAAAAATAAATAAAAAATAAATAGCTCGCTTTAGTAGTCAGATGCACTTGTTGTAATGTTTGAAATCTGAAATGCTCTAAAAATCAAGCCTCTTGAGGGTTGACATGGTGCTCACAGGAAATGCCTCACTGGAGTATTTTGGAGTTTGGGTTTTCAGAGTGGGGCTGCTTCACCGATGAATATGATGCAGATATTTCAAAAAATTGAAAATCCAAAAGACTTCTGGTTCCAAGTGTTGGGATCAAGGATACTCCAAAAAATAAGAGTATAATAGGAGGATACGCTCTACCAAAAATTGAAAATCCAAAACACTTCTAGTTCCAGTGTTTGGGATCAAGGATGCTCCTTCTGGGCTTTGGCGGTTGTTGTTGCTGGAGAGTGGTTGTAGAGCATTTGAGAGGGAGTATAAATTTTACTGTTGGAGTTTGGGGATGAATGTAGGGATAACAGTGTGTACCTTCTAAAAGTCTAGAAGACTTAGGATATGGGTTTTATATTTTCAGAGAGTTAACAACTAGGAAAGTGGTCACTGTTTACTTGGCTGCTCAGGCCAAGATGCCTCAGAGCTGATAGAGGGAATTCCGACTGAGCATGGCTTGGAGAAGGACTCCACACCGTCTTCATGCTAATGAGGTTGTTTACTTAACATGATCCCTGTTAAAAGTATCAGATGACGAAAGTATTATTGTGATTAAAGGGCTTTTTTTTTCTCCAACTAAGCACCCAAGTTGTTATTACACAGTTTGTGTTTTAGGAGGTGAAAGAGTATGTTTCTCCATGACTGGAAACAGAATTGAAATATGGCACATTTCATCTCTCACACTCTCTGTCTCCTCTCTCCCTCCTGCCAAAGCTGATAATTACGAAAATTCCAAGGTTAGCACACTTGGGAAGAACGTTTGATATTTATCCCATTGGAATCGGATGTGATCTCTTAGAAAAAGCTGAATTCTAATGGCAGAAAGATTGACCAAAAAAACAATCAATGAAACATTTTGGTGGCCTTGGTATCACGATCTTGTCAGTAAGGCGACGGTCTGTGATTAAATCCAGATTGAGCTGTTTCCTGTTAGCGTGCTAGCCCACAGGGAAAGCTGGGCCTTCCACGTCTTACTTTCTAAATCTGGATTTTTAAACACTTGTCTGCCAAGGGCTCTACCTCTTTTTTTCCTCAAACTTCAATTCAGAGTTATTAAGATAATACAAACAAAAACAGATCCCAAAGTCTCCTAAAAGGATTATAGAACTATTGAATCTTTTGCTACAAAAATGAAACTTTTCACATTTTAACTTCTCCAGTCTGGCCATACGGCATAGGGTAATTTTTTGCATTTCCTTCCTCTACAATTTCAATTCAAAACAATTGTAGTAGTAAGCAGATAATTTTAAGTTTTTGTTTCATAGAAGATGTACTCTATTTGAATGCTGGTAAATTTGAACTCATTTTTAAAAACCTGGTCTCCTCCCCCGCCCCCGCCCCCCCACAGAACAAGAGAATGTTTGGATATTGAGCAAATCACATTAAGCAAATGCTCTGACATCTTAAGATACATTGTTAATTTTTGTGAAAATAACTGTAGGCACGAGAGCAATTCTGTACTTCATTTTAAAATATTGTCACTGATGCTCACTCATAGCATTTATGGAGTGATTTTTAAGAATCTAAATATTCAAAGTATTTTATTAACCATTCTCTTAGGTCAGATGTAGTTCTTTCTAATCCACAGATGCAAACGCTGAACAACAAAAACTGTTAAAAACTCTTAATGGGAATCATGTATGCATACTGAAATTTTTTTATCAGAGTAAAAGGAAGACTGAGTGGAAGAGACTGGGTTAATAAGAAACATAATCTCATTCCCAAGGGAGAGCCGTGGCTTCCTGCCAAATCTGCTTTCTGGCAGGAAAAGGGACCCACTTCATCAGTTCCTTGACAAGTATTTTTCTCTGTGTTTGAATTTTTGGTCACATCAATACTCAGTGAAAAATGAGTTCTTTTAAATAGCCATCACTTACAATAAGAAAGTTTTAGTTTTAAAGCGGAGTTTGCGTTTGTCGGTAAAGAAAGACTCATCAAATTTCAACAGTGTTTGGTCAGGGAACCCTGACATTATCACGAGGTAGAGAAGTGTGATTTAGAATCAGAGCTTGACTATCCCTGACAACTGAGAAACCATTCCTTTTATCATTGTTAACATTGACACTGAAATATAGTTCTAATTGCTACTTTTCAATATTATGCAGGCTGATAATTAATTATTTTGGCCTGGTCTTTTAGTGTGACAAAGTAAAAGCCACAAAACATTCCTACATTTTAGTATTAAAAAGATCAAAGGAATATAGATGTTGAAGGATTCAAATGAACATTACATTTTATAATGTACTGTTAATTATGTTGAATTATATATGTTAGTTGTGATGCCTTTCTTTTTTTTTTTTAAAAAAGTGGCGGGTGGCGCCTGTGCTCAGTGGGTAGGGCACCGGCCCCATATACCAAGGGTGGCGAGTTTGAACCCAGCCCTGGACAAACTGCAACAAAAAATAGCCGGGCGTTGTGGCAGGCACCTGTAGTTCCAGCTATTCGGGAGGCTGAGGCAAGAGAATCCCCTAAGCCCAGGAGTTGGAGGTTGCTGTGAGCTGTGACATCACCGCACTCTACAGAGGGTGACAAAGTGAAACTCTGTCTCAAAAAAAAAAAACTCAAACAAACAAAAAATAAATAAAATAAAATAAAGTGGTAAATATAAATTAAGTTTCAAATGTTTGACAGTAATTTAATAAGCCAGCATGTTTTGCAAAGCGTGTTCCTGAGTTTAGCAACACATTAGCACATTAAAGACTGGGGAATTTAGTGGTAAAGAAATGTCTTTGACTTTATTGAGGTCTGTAGTTCCCAAACTTGACCAGAGGACCTCTTATTGGGGAACTAGTGTTTTACAGCATACACTCGAAGCAACACTGTACATAATTAAAAATGTAATTAGACTTTGAAACCATATCTCTTTTTTACTTATTGTTTCTGATTAAAGTTAATTAGACCTTCTGGGGAACAGATGGGTGCTACTAGACTTGCTCTAAACCTGCATATAGAGTGATAAAAAATAGTTATCAGGCCATCATCTGAGTCAACAGTCTTAAGGGGTCCAAAGAAACATTTGGTAGTTTGCCTGAACCAGATCCCTCTCCTTAGAAAACTCTGAAAAATTAAATAAAGAGATAAAGCCGTCCACCATGGAAGCTAGAGTCTTAATTTTAATTCCTGTTAGCAGTTAGACACGATGACGGTAAGCTGTTCTAACCACCTTCTAAAAGTGGTTGCTACCACTTTGGTCTTTCTGAAAGCAATCCCATCTGTTAATTTCCCTCTAGTAGTTTAATTTCTGACAGGCCAGGTGGGGAAAAGGCAAACACTCCACTTAGTAAGCATAGTAGCATCATTAGGGAGTCGGTACTCTTCTTCGTTGCCTCTCTCCTTTAATTTTCACTTCTGATTTATTTCAGTGTAGGAAAATCTGATATAAAATAATTCAACATGATTCAGAAAAACTATGTCAGATGCGTTCAGCTTACTCACATCACTTAGAATAATTACTTATACAGAATCTCTTCTCTGTAGGTCCGTTTTCCTGGTGCCTGTGAAGAGTAAGTTCATCTCTGGAAAGCATCTCTGTGTAATCTGTTAGGCACAGATTTACTGCAGAATGTCAGGCACATCCACATTTTTCTTCAATTTAATTCTCTTCCTTCATAACCAATTTTTAAACTTTACAGATTTCATTACCAATTAATTTTTATGGATTATGTTTTATGTTTACTCAAGTACAGTTATACCTACCCATATTATTAATAGTTTCATTCTCATGTGATAGCTACTTCTCATGAATAAATATCTTCTCTTACACTCTTCAAGCTTCCAGAAGGCGGGGGTCATACACCCACCCACGCTTTTCATCACTCTCCAGAGCTTAGCCCAGCACCGCTTGGTGCAGCCGTTTCTCCAGTCAACTGTGTTGATTGCTGGTGATACTGAATCAGAATGCATGTTGCCTCCTGTAGAATGAAGAATCTCAGGTTGTGGTCATGGTCAGATCTCCATAGATGTCTATGGAGAACTTCTTCCTCCCAGGGCTGATTTTTTTTTCCTAAGCTATCAACATGATGCCAGCTGGGTTGCATACATTCTAAAAATTTAATAATCATCTCTCTAAAGCCAGTATGTAGGAATTGTCTTTAAGAACAAGTTTGAAAGGCCAGGCACTGTGGCTTATACCTGTAATCCTAGCACTCTGGGAGGCGGAGGCAGGTGGGTTGCTTGAGCTCAGGAGTTCAGGAGTTTGGGACCAGCCTGAGCAAGAGCAAGATCCCATCTCTTAAAAAAAAAAAAAAGTGATAACATTTGCTAAGCTTGATCCTGGATCATGATAAACATCCATGATAAACATGTGCCACTACAAACCTCTACTTCCAGGAAGGAAGGGGACTCATGTGCACACACCCACCACCAGCACCACTGTCACCACCACACTGAACTCAGGAGAGAGCATTGCCGTCCATGGCTAGTAGAAAAATGAAATACTTCAACTATTTCAGTGTTTCCAGTTTTACTTTAGGGGGGAGTCATTTCTCCTGATGGTAATCATTAATTTATTGTGTAGGTTGAAGGGGACCAGCTGCCTCCAGGACACACAGTCAGTCAATATGAGACCTGTAAGATCAGGACCATAAAAGCTGGCACCTTGGAGAAGCTGGTGGAGAACCTGCTGACGGCTTTTGGGGACAATGACTTTACCTATATCAGCATCTTTCTGTCAACATACAGAGGTTTCGCCTCCACTAAAGAAGTGCTGGAACTCCTGCTGGACAGGTAAGAACCTAAAGGCTTTTGCGAATTGATAGAAATATTAGGCTGTTTGCTGAGTGAAGGTGCGAGCTTCTGAATCACCTACACTTGAACTTGGTAGGCTGAACTTGGTGCCTGAACTTGGTAGGCTGAGAGGGACATGTGAGGAAGGATTAACTGGAAGGAGTGGCCTGTGGAAGGAATGGCATGAAGATTATTCAGGAGCTACTTATGTTTTCTTTCTGGGGCAAAAAAATCAAGTAAAGAGTTAAAAGTAGACACCATAAATCTAGATTCGGTTGTTTATAGATTTCATTTACTATTTTTGACTATATATTCATACTTTGTATAATTCCAGTAAATAATCAGTTTACCAGGAATCTTATTGGGCTGTTGTGGGGATTAAATGTGCTAATTTGTGTGAAGTGTGGAGTTTAGTCTTAGACCCACAGGAAGTGGCTGATGAAGGGTGGTAGTGGCCGTGTTGGTGACAATAGCTATTAACAATCACCATGTATTGGCTGCTTATATCAGATACGCACGTAAATCTCATTCTTGATCCATGTTAAGGCGCATAGTACATGTGTAATAGTAGAGCAGTGTACATCGTAATTTATGTATTGCTAATTAACCATTATATTTTCTCCTTATTTTTGTTTTATTTATAGATTAAACTTAATGTTTTAAAAAAATACCATTAAATTAACTTGGAGGAAGAACACTGTCAGCCAAGCAATTGTTTCAGAATCATGAGGACCCTCATCCGAGGCCTTACATATTCTGAGGTTTCCTGCATAAGGAAAGAAATAAGATAGGGTATTTTTGCTGGGCTTGTTCAATATCGATTATTGAATACTATTATGTTATCAATAACAATATCGATTATTGTTAACTAAGTTTTTTTTGAAAGTAATCTGTGGTCGTAGTAAAAATCCTTGTTCTAGAGAAGGGTATTAAAAGAAATGCAGGCATTTTCTTATATTGCAACATTTTCCGCAAGTAACATTTATTAGATTTTTAAAAATGGATATTAGTAGAAGGAGAAAAGGAAATAGACCATAATCCAACTAGGCAAACAACACACATTAACATTTTTAAAATAGAAGTTATTTTATGGTGATATTTTTCATCAATCCAGAAAATTATAAAAATAAAAAGCAAACAATTTCTTTTCCACCAAGTTCCTATGCCATTCTTCCTAGGTAATCACTGTAAAACATTTCTTTTGTAGTCTTTTTCTGGGTGTATAGAATGTATGTATGTATACACACCTAACACTTATATACTATATATAATATATGTGACATTTGTTTATGTGTACGCCACATATGATACAAACAGAATCACAGTACATGGTCTACTATGTATTTTTCATTTTTTACTTATCTTTGTATCTTGAAGATACTCATTAAGTGAATTAATACATGGAAAAGGCTTAGAACATTGGCTAGCATATTGAAAGCTTAAGAAAAATCTGTACATATAGGTGGATCTACCATCATCTTTTTTATTTAATTTAAGACAGAGTCTCATTATGTTGCCTTTGGTAGAGAGCTGTGGCGTCACAGCTCACGGCAACCTCTAACTCTTGGGCTTAAGCAGTTCTCTTGCTTCAGCCTCCAAAGTAGCTGATACCACAGGCGCCCGCCACAACACCCAGCTATTTTTGTTGTTGTTGTTGCTGTTGTCATTGTTGTTTTAGCCGGCTGGGGCTGGATTTGAACCCGCCAGCCTAGGTGTATGTGGCCGGAGCCCTACCCACTGAGCATGAGTGCCGCCCTACCATAATCTTTTTAATGGCTTTATTGAATATATTATTCGATAGATGGACATTTAAACTCCAGTTTTTAACTTGTTTTTTGAATTTTGTAAACAGTGCTGCAAGAAGTGTTTTCAAATACGTGTCTTTTGGGTAGTTGTTTGAGCATTCTACAGGATAATTTCATAGAATGGTGACTGATGGCGTCAAGGTATATCAGAATTTAAAGATTTGAAAGATATGGTCAGATTGCCCACCAGAAGGACATGCCAACCGCATGCCTATCCACAGAGAAGTGGCCCTTCCTCACTTTCCTCACATCCTTGCCAACTGTGGATATTTTCATCTCCGCCTTTGAAACTACCTTTACCGTTATCTGACCTCTGAAAAATGGTATCTGATTGCTTTTGAATTTATGCTCCTTACATTTATAAGTGAGGTTTAGTATCTTCTGAAATACTTACTGGCCATTTGTGTTTTCTGTTCACTACTTTTACATATCTTTTGCTTACTTTTCTTTTCGACTATTTTCATCTAATTATTGATCATCTATCTAATTACAACTCTTTGTATATTAAGGAGATTTGTTTTTTTTTGCTTAACATATGTTGAAAATACTTTTTCCTAGTTTGTCCCTTGATTTTAAAAGTTGTTTGTTAATATTCTTTTTAATGAAGCCATTACATTTTTTTATGTGGTCTTATCTAATTAGTCTTCCTAATAATCAAGTTCTGTTCCAACATAAGTAAGGTTATTATTAACAGTGGGTTTTTCCTTAAAGTAATTTCCCTGTAGATTCATATAGACTAAATTTATTTGGACCAGTGGTTACTTAATATGTTCATATTCAGGAAGATTCACAAAATGTCTATTCCTTATCATATTTTGCTTTGGTTATTATACCCTGGGCTACAATATACATAGAAAGTTCTGTAGTATTTTGCATAGCAGTACTTGACAAAATATTAACGTGGAGTATAAATTTGGATTGGTGAGTCATTTCTTTTGTAGATTGTTTGCTTATATAATAGCTCATACCTATAAATAGAAATTGAAAAGTTTTATGGATTTTCTCCTTTTAGTATTTCATATTTTAAAAAGATGCAGAATACTAACTATTGGCAAGCAGTAGGAGAAAATAACTCAAAACATAAAAAACATCCTACAAGTTTACTTTGGAATTGGTAAGCTCTTCTATTTATGGGGTGACTCCATTGATAATACACCACAGATGTCCACTGCCAGTAAAGGAGTGCCCGTAAATTCCAGCTCCTCATCAAATAGTGGATATACACACAGGAACTAGAGTGTTTAGTCTATAACTCATGTCCACCCAGCTTTTATTTGATGATTTTTTTTAAAGTCATCTCTTCATTATCCTATCATAATAGATAGACATTTTTGGATTTTTTAAATATTAATACTAACTTGATGATTATTAAGTAATATAATCAACATGAATTCAAGTTGCATTTAATTCAAACTATCATTGGAGGTATAACGGAATGAAGAGTTAAGATTTGTTTTGTACCATTTGATACAATGAATGTACTCTTATAGTATGATCCTTTGTTTGCTTCTGAAATGAGTGTGGCATTCAGTACTGAATGCCTATAAAAATACCCAGCAGTCTGTAAGACACTGTGCAGATGGAACTCAGAAATAATAAGACTTAGTTCTTGAGATAGTTTAGAGGTGTGTTTACTGTGAAGCTGCTGGTACTTAACCTCCAGGGCCTCTCTCTTGGAATACTTTCTACATTATTTCATTTTATTTCATTTTATTAATTTTGAGACAGAGTCCACTATGTTGCCCTTGGTAGAGTGCTATGGCATCACAGCTGATAGCAACTTCCAACTCGTGGGCTTAAGCGATTGTCTTGCTTTAGCCTCCCAAGTAGCTGGGACTACAGGCGCCTGCCACAGCGCCCGGCTATTTTTTTGTTGTAGTTGTCAGTATTTTTTGGCAGGCCCAGGCTGGATTTGAACCTACCAGCTCCGGTATATGTGACTGGTACCCTAGCTGCTGAGCCTTTATTTATTTATTTATTTATTTTTAACGTAATTTTATATTCATAATTTTGTATTCTTCTTTTTCAAGAGTACCACTCAAATTACATAGGCTCTCAAATTACGTATCTTTAAAACCTAGATCTACTTAGTTTACTAAACTATTTTACTGCAAAAGAGAAGGCTTGCATTTGTGAAAAAAGCAGATAACCACTTAAAATGGTATAAAATGAAGCTCTAACATGTTCTGTAGATAAAACAGGGTATGGAAATACAGAGAAATGGCTGGGAGTGGTGGCTCACACCTGTAATCCCTAGCACTCTGGGAGGCTGAGGCAGGTGGATTGCTTGAGCTCAGAAAGTTGAGACCAGCCTGAGGACGAGCAAGACCCCCGACTCTGCTAAAAAGAGGAAAACTAGCTGGGTGTCATGGCAGACGCCTGTAGTCTCACCATCTCTAGAGGCTGAGGCAGAAGGATTGCTTAAACCCAAGAATTTGAGCTGTGAGCTATTCCAACGCACTCTACCAGGATGAGACAGTGAGATTCTGTCTCATTAAAAAAAAAAAAAAAGAAAGAAAGAAAGAAAAGGGAGGAAGGGAGAAAGGACAGAAGGAAGGAAGGAGAAAAGAAGAAATAAATCCTATTTATTTTGTTTCCTCTGCAGAAATTTGAATTTGTCCGTACATGTGCAAACCTCACCATGAATATTTCTTCCTCCATTTTCCTGCTCACACTTAGGTCTTGTGGTCAGACTTCAGTCTTGATTGAAGTTAACCAAAAAGCACATTCTGAAAACACTGAGTTCTTAAATCGGTTGTTGGGACATTTAATGTCTATAATCAAGAGGAAGCAATTACGTTGTATAAACTTGCCTATTCTGAAGATAAGCATTCAAAATATTATTTTCTTGTTGGTAGACTGTGGTAGACTTGTTTGTGGGTCTCTGGTAATAATTCTTTAAATTATTTCTTTGGATTTCTTAATAGTAGTTTACTTGTCTGTTGTGAAATTAACACTGAGTTTTCACAGCACATGCTAATCATACAATAAGCAGCCAAGAATGGATTGAAGGCAGATGCCGTAATATTTATTTCCCGCCAGAGAAAAGCTTATTTCAAGTCAAACTTTGATTTCCCTTCAGACTTCTGATCATGTGGCCTTTCTTGCATGGCATGTTTGCTTTCTGGGATTCCTTTTTTATCTTTTTATAGTTTTTTCATTCTCTTAATATGAGCCTTTGTGATTGGCTAATAGACAGCAATTTGAAGTCATGTTGGGCTCATTTCCTGTGTTTGCTCATCCTTCACTTGGGGGATCATCATTTCACAAAGATTTTTTTCCTCTTGCTTGCGCTTCTCTCCAAGGCTCAGGGTTAATTCTAGACCACCTTGGCTCCTTGTTAACCCAAGAGAAAGTTCTTGAATTTGGGTGGCTTTTGAAATTTTATTTTCTCTAAAATTTAAACATATTTACACACTTAAAAATCTATTCTTCCCACCATATCAGTTTAAAAGGTAATGGAATTAGGCCGGGCGCGGTGGCTCACGCCTGTAATCCTAGCACTCTGGGAGGCCAAGGCGGGTGGATTGCTTGAGCTCTTGGGTTTGAGACCAGCCTGAGCCAGAGTGAGACCCTGTCTCTACTAAAAATACAAAAAACTGAGGCAAAAGGATCTCTTGAGCCCAAGAGTTGGAGGTTGCTGTGAGCTATGATGTTGTAATGGCACTCTACCCAAGGCGACTGCTTTAGACTGTCTCAAAAAAAAAAGGCAATAGAGTTAGATACCTCTGAAAATGCCTAGCCACAAATGTAAGGAGAAAGCTACTTTAGCCAGTGATTCTTACTGAGAGCCTTAGAATGTTTATGTAAATACCTAGATTTTTTTTTTCCCCTACAGCTGTCATAGTAGCTATATTTTGGACTATTTCTTGAACATTCTCTCTCTCTGATACACATCTCTAGTATCAGAAGTAACAGAAAGGCCAAAAACTGCCTTTGCCATAGCCACTAATGGCACTCAGGTCACAGTGCAGAAAGCGTTGAGCAGTAGTCTGAATTACTCCCTTCCTTTCCAGAAAATTCTCCCAGTGGAGGACTTTTGGGAAGGATAAAGGTTGAAGCCATTTGTAAACACTCTTCAGTAAGCAATCAGACTTAAATTTGCTTGTTTATGTCACCGAGAAGAGACTAATTCAGTAGGTCATTGACCTTACTTCTTCCCATATCTGCTTGCCACGCATTTTCACACACTTTTTTTGCATTTACTTCACTTGGCATTACCCTCGTATTTATAGCTGAAAATTTTATGGCTTAGAAACATTCACTGGCAGAACTGGAATGAAAACCTACCCCTTTTTGACCCAGAAGCTCTTCCCAAACGTTAGCATATTACCTCCTGTGGTTTGTTAATTTTGAAAGGAAGGGGTTATACCCTTTCTGCTACTACAATTGATTTTCCACAGAAAACGCATGTCCTGAGGGCTCCTTCCTTCACATTACTGCAGGCAGTTCACTTGACCATTGACACTCTTATTCACTCGTCTACTCGAACAGTGTCTATCAGCTGTTCAATACGTGCTATGTACAGTACAAGGTGCTGTGTACATATGCGTAGTCCTTGCCCTCTTCATGCTTGATGTGTAACCCTGAACAAAACAGCAACAAATAACATTTATATGATTAAAATTGATATGACTGTTGAGAGATAAGAGCTAGGTTCTATGATGGACAGTAAGAGAGGATATTTTGGGGGGCTAATGCTGAAATAAAACTGATTTCAGGTGGTCACTCAGATAGATCATGGGCCATAAGGTCACCGTCGTGTCTGTGTGTGTGAAGCATTTCTGTTTATTTAATGGGCTCAGGCCAAATTCTGACCTTGGTCATCAGCTACTTCCCCAAGAGGGCTCTTGCAGGAGGGTGGGTAACAGTAAATGAGAAAGCTTGGTGGATTTAAGCAAATACGTATATACTACCATGGATTTAAGTCACCTTAAATCCACACTTTATGTCATCCAAAATGAGAATACTTTCATATGCAAAACGTGATGTACCAATAACCAGCAAGCGTGGAGCCGCCCTTGTTAGTGAAACCAGTTCTTCCACAGCACAGGGAGGAGTTGATCCAATAGGGGAACCTGGAAAATTTTATTTATTTCCGAAGATTTTTGTCAATTTTATGGCTTAGAAACATTCACTGGCAGAACTGGAATGAAAACCTACCCCTTTCTGACCCAGAAGCTCTTCCCAAACGTTAGCATATTACCTCCTGTGGTTTGTTAATTTTGAAAGGAAGGGGTTATACCCTTTCTGCTACTACAATTGATTTTCCACAGAAAACGTTAGAGTTTTTGGCTACTTTATGGGAAAAGCAATTTTTCTATCTTTTAGCCAAGAGATTCAGGTGTGAGGCCTGCAGGATGATGGCGAAGAACAAGGGCTTAGGAATCAGAAAGCTTGAATTTGATCTCTGTTTTGCACTCCTTCCTCGCTCTGCACCAGTGGGCAAGTTAATTTATCTTCCCGGCATCAGTTTCCTCAACTATAAAATAAGAATAAAAGCAGCACCAAATTAATAGGGTATTATGAAGTTGAAACTTGATAATACAGGTAAAGTTTGTAGCATAGTGGCTAGAAAATATTAAGTGCTTAAGAGATTACCACGACCTTGTTATTTTCTTTCTTCATGGCATTTATTGTTATTTGAAATGACCTTATTTCTTTTGCTTATTTCTTGCCTGTCTTCCCTACTCAGAGACCACATTTGTCTTAGTCATGGTACGATGGTCAGAGAGGGGTGGTGCTTGCAGGAGGTTCTTAGGAACCATTTGTCTAACAAATAAATAATGGTTATTATTATTCCCGCCTATTACCAGCAGGTGCTTTGAATATTACAGTGCATATTACCTAGCCTCTGACTACGTTTAGTGGGAGAGACAAAGGCCATCACTGTCAAGGCAGTGAGGACTGAACGTGTGTTTTAATAAGAACTTTCCCCCACTAGGAGCTGTGAGGTAGTAGTAGTAAACTTTCCATAAAAAGCCCATAACACACATCCGTTAAGCTCTCAAATAATTCTTAGCGTGAGAAGCTGGGTAATTGTTTTTCAGATCTATACGATATGTTCCAAATTACTTTTTTGTTAAACCTCACTTAAAAGTAATTAAGTCCAGGGCAGCGCCTGTGGCTCAAGGAGTAGGGTGCCGGACCCATATACCAGGGATGGCAGGTGCAAGCCTGGCCCCGGCCAAAACTGAAAAAAAAATAATAATGAAGTTTTTTTAGTTAGTGCTGGAATGATACTCAGCCCTTGCCAAACATTCCTAGATTCACGCTGGCATCCAGCACTCATGAGGTTCCCTTCCTTCCTTTTCTGTCACTAGGAGGCGAGATTTCTGGTGTCTTTCCTCTGCTCTTTCAGGTCTAAGGAAAGGAGCTTGTCAGCAGCGAGAACTCTAGAAAGAAGACGCTGGCGATGGAGCCACGTGAAGGGTCCTACACATCTCTAATTAAAAACCATAAGTCACCTCCAGGTGCTGGTCTTTCACTGCATTAACACTCAGATGAACTCTTGTTGCTGCTGGACTCATACATGATGTTTTTCTATACTCTCATTTGTTATAAAAGTTACTTATTAACGTTTAACTTCTATCACGTATGTAGGAAACTTTTCCAAAATAATGCTATACCTTTCTCTTCGTTAGTTTTAGTGATGCCCCTCCCCAGCTTTCCACAGGGCAAAATGTAAACAAGTGGGTCACTTGTTTAAGTTCTTTAAGTTCTTTTGCCCCCTGTGCATGAAAAAGGTGAGATTTGTTGATGCTCATCCTATTTATTTAGTAGGAAAGCGGAAACTTTCAGGAAATTTTAACATTGCTTTGTTTGTTTGTTTGTTTTTATTTTGTTTTTTTTAGAGACAGAGTCTCACTTTGTTGCCCTCGGTAGAGTGCCATGATGGAACAGTTCATAGCAACCTCCGCTCTTGGGCTTAGGTGATTCTCTTGCCTTAGCCTTCCGAGTAGCTGGGACTACAGGTGCCTTACGCCTGGCTATTTTTTGTTGCAGTTTGGCCGGGGTCAGGTTCGAACCCACGATCCTCAGTATATGGGGCCAGTGCCCTAACCACTGAGCCACAGGTGCCGCCCAGTTAACATTGCTTTGTTTCTTTTCCAGCTTAACATAGACATACTGAATATCCTGACTAGGTTGAGAATTTCTTAGGAAATGAAGGTTCCCTTCCTTTCCCCTTCCCCTCCCCTTTCTCCTTTTCCCCTTTCCTTCCTCTCCCAACTCCCTCCCCCGCCACCCCTTTCTCACTCTCCAGAGACTCACTTGTTGCCCTCAGTAGAGTGCCATGGCATCATAGCTCACAACAATCTCAAACTCCTGGGCTTCATGAGTCACTGGGACTGCATACAAGCATCTGCTACAACGCTGGCTAGTTTTTCTATTTTTTTTTTTTTTTTTTTAATTAGAGACAGGTCTTGTTTTTTGCTCAGGCTGGTCTTGATCTCCTGGGCTTAGGCAGTCCACCTGCCTCGACTTCCCAAAGTGCTAAGATTATAGGTGTAAGCCAATGCTCCCTGCTTATGAAGGCCATTTCTTAAGTTTTTTCTTACCACATATGAGTTTAAATGGATTTTCTGAGTGGGCAAAACAAACAAAACAAACAAACAAACAAAAAACCCCTCTGATAGTATATATGTTAAACTTTTTTTAAAGAAGGAAGATTAAGGAAAGATAAATTGGACTCAGATCTTATTTCCTGTGGCTGTGAGGAAGATGAAACTGTTGGCTGGTGTAAGAGAAGAGAGGATTACAAGAAGGGCTAAGAGACCCTTTGAATATCGAAATGTTTACAACTTAGAGAAGAGCGTGGGAACGTTTTGTAGGTCATGTCCTTCATGAAGGGTCTCGTGGTCTGGCTGGTTCAGGTTTTATGAGGTAAAGAAAAACAGTTTAGCTCAGAAAACAATAGAAGATATAACATTTATAATAATTTGTGTATCCAAAGATATCTACACCCTAATCCACAGAACCTATAGTTGTTTTAGATTATATTACAAAGAGGAATTAAGGTTAGTTACAGGTGGAATTAAAGTTGCCAGTCAGCTAACTTTTAAATAAGGACATTATCTTGGATTATCTAGTTGGGGCCAATGTAATCACAAAGATTTTTAAAAGTGAAAGTTGGAGAAAGAGTTATGAAGATAGAAACAAGATCAGAGCGATGCTGGCTGTAACACGTTGCTGGCTTTAAAGATGGAGGAAGGGAACCTTGAGCCAAGGGACACAGGCAGCTTCTCCAAGCTAGAAGAGGCGATTAAAGGGATTCTTTCCTAGAGCCTCTGGGAAGGAGTGCAGCCCTGCCACTACCTTGATTGTTAGCCCATTGAGTCTTGGGTTACGCTTCTGACTTGCAGAACTATGAAATAATAACTTTGTGTTCTTATAAGCTGCTAATTTTGTGATAATTTGTCGCAACAGCAACAGATAAACAACAAGGAATTCTTGTCAGGGAGGTGACTCCACCAATCTAGTGCTCCTGGTTTCAAGATGCCGATGGTCAGGTGTTGACCTTGATCTTTCTTCTGCTCAGGGTGTCATGCCCTGTTCCGTTGTGGCCCCCACGCTCAGCTCCGGGAAGCAGGGCTGGAAACAAAGGATAGGGCTCAGCCTCAACGTGACAAACACTATTACCATTTTCTCTCTGTACCGTTGCCAATTGCTCCGGGCTAACTAGAAAAGTTTAACCTTGGGACTGTTTTTAGAATTACATGTAACCATAATTACATGAGGGAAAATGGAAATAAGTTGTTCTCTTCCCTACTGGGTTGGTTGTCGTTGGTATAGCTTTACTGTTACCAAGTGGACCCAACTCAGGTCGGCAGCCCTCTGGGAATTCGCGATGGGATCGTGTGCTGACCACAGAACCCGAGCTTTATGGGCTGGCAGGGGTGGTTCTGTAAACCGGCGTTAAAGGGATTCTGTCGGAGGCTTTGCCTTACATCCTAACTGGGCTAGTTTTCTTTCCCTGAGATGGGATTTATCAGACCTAAGGGATAACAATGTTTTCATGAAGTAGCCCTCTTTTTATTTCACTTGGCGAAGGGAGGTAGGATGTGCAATTACCCCTTCTTCTTTCTTCCTTTTTATTTTTTAAGGCAGAGTCTCACTCTGTCGCCCTAGGTAGAGTGCCAAGGCATCCGCCTAGCTCACAGCAAACTCCTGGCCTCAAGACATACTCTTGCCTCAGTTGCTTTTTGTGTTTTTTTTTCTCTTTTGTCTCACTCGTGCTCAGGCTGGTCTCAAACTCCTGAGCTCAAGTGGTAATACACCTGCCTCAGCCTCCCAGAGTGAGCCACTGTGTCTGGCCTATCCTTCTTTCGTTGAAAAGAATACTTACTGAATTATCCAGCCTGTTTAAAAATAAAAGTGTGCTTATGTTTGGAAGGAAACTACAAAGCAAAAAGTATCAAGGAACTGCAAGGCAATATGCACGTATTATGGGTGGTGCCTGGAGAACGTTTCGAGTTCAGCTTTGGTAATCTAAAGCAGTGGTTTCGACTGTTTTTTAGCAATTGTGGGAAGCTTTGATCAAAGAACTATGGACCCTCTCTAGGAGAAAAAAAGCACGTCGCAAAATTTTGCATTTAGGAAATTCCCAGACTTCCTTAAGTTCATACAGGGACCCTGAGTTACAACCTCTCCCTTCCCCCCGCAGGCCAAGGGTCCTTAGCATAGACGACAGGGGGACGTGTGAGTCACCATGATGAGTCAGAGGAGGGTACGGCTCCTAGCTTACATTGGAGCAAAATCATAAAGTACAGTTCGTAAAAGTAAATTAATAGCTCATCGAGTAAATTTAGTGGTTAAAAAAAGTATCTGAATCTCGAAAAGATGAAGGTACTGGTTATTATTAATTATTTTATCACTTTTGTTTGAATTTTGTGTGTCTCTCTGTGTGTGTGCAGTTAGCCCTTGAGAGTGACATCGGGCCCCTAGTCCTGTGGAAATACAGTTCCTTAGCCTTAGGCCTCTACTCAAGTTGCCAGTAAGCACCACTTTTTGGCAGTTTCATGCTATGTTGAGTTTTTGTAAGCAAAGGAGAGAAAAATAGACCTGAAAACGATAGGATATCATGATAGTAAACCCATATTCACTGTATTTGGTCTTACATAGCATGTTTTGAGATTCTTAAAGAGTTTTGCAATAGTAATGTTTTATGGTTGGGCAATACTGAGCTGCGCGGCGTTGAAGTGATTTGTTAGTAACGTATTCATTCATCTTCAACCTCAGAAAAATCTAGACTCATTAACAGAGTCTGTGGTTGTCAGACTGCTACCTGCTTCCTTCCTCGCGCTAACCTGCTTCTTCGGTCTTGCCGCACTGTACCGTGCGAGCTAACAGGCCACATTTGTAGGTGGTTGTTTAGAGTTGTTATGAGTTAGAAGTGGGAAGAGGAGATACGGATGGCCCACCGATTCTGAGAGCAGAAAGTGGGTCAGAGAACAGAAATGGACGACAGGAACTTGGAGTGGGAAATAGAAGGATCCTTATAGCAAGTGTGTGGAGCCAGCATACTTAAATAACTTGAAATTTGAGTGAGAAAGAAGAGACACCTTGCATCCTTCCCCTTGGAGGAATGGCTGTACAATTTGTCCTTTTGATCGTCTCCTCTTTTTCGTTTGCAGTTTTTGGCCGGGGCTGGGTTTGAACCCACCACCTCCGGCATATGGGGCTGGCACCCTACTCCTTTGAGCCACAGGCGCTGCCCCTCTTTTTTTTTTTTTTTTTGGTTTGAGACAGTGTCATTATGTCGCCCTGGGTAGAGTGCTGTGGCATCTCAGCTTACAGCAACCTCAAACTCCTGGGCTCAAGTGATTCTCTTGTCTCAGCCTCCCAAGTAGCTGGGACTACAGATGCCCACCACAACGCCTGGCTATTTTTTGTTTAGCTGGCCCAGGCCGGTTCAAACCCACCAGTCCCGGTGTATGTGGCTGGTGCCATAACAACTGAGCTATGGACACCAAGCTTTTTTTTTTTTTTTCTTTGAGACAGAGTCTCACTATGTCACCCTTGGTAGAGTGCTGTGGAGTCACAGCTTACAGCAACCTCAAACTCTTTGGCCTAAGCGATTCTTTTGCCTCAGCCTCCCAAGTAGCTGGGACGACAGGCGCCCACCACAACGCCGGGGTGCAGTTGTCATTGTCGTTTAGCAGGGCCTGGCTGGGTTCAAACCCGCTAGCCCTGGTGCATGTGGCTGGCACACTAACCACTGGGCTACTGGCGCTGAGCCATGACCCTCTCCTCTTTAGATGCTTGTGGATTGGGGCTGAGACTGAAAGTGTTATTTTTGAAGAAGATTTTACAGCGTTTTGTGACTGTTGAGTGGAGCAGAGACACTAAGTGCTTTTGCTGTTATGTTGCCTGAACTGTCAGAGTCTACAGTTGAGATACTGTGGAGAACCGAAGGGTAAGGAGGTGGAGGGCTCTTCGTGGCAGAGGCCTGGAAGGGAGGTGAGAAGGTCTTTGTGGGTTTTCTCTCTTTTTCTAATCATGGGAAAACTTTGCCTGGAGAACGAGGCCTCGTGAGAGAAACACACAGCACGGGGCTCTCTGCTCAGTCTTGCTGGCCCCTTCCTTTGCTCCTGGAGGACAAGGGGTTTTTGCCTTGTCTCTCGCCCTCGTCTTCCCCTTGAATAAGCAGCCGCGCAGAGGTAACAAGCTCTTTCCAAGGTAGGTTTGGTTTCCATGCCCAGTCCTCAGGTCAGGCTGGATGGAGAGGTGTCTGCCATGGGGGACACTGTTCAGAGCCGTCACACACACCTGTCTTGCTGCTCCGAGCGATCCAGTGCAAAGTCCTCAGCACAGCTTTGCTCAGCGTTCCCAACATCTGCAGGCTATTTCACCCGTGTCGTGCTTCTGAGTCAAGGTCAGCTTCTGAACATTTTTTTCATACCTGACCTGTGTTCCTGTGGGTCAGCTACAGAGAAATGCCTACGATGTTCCATGGCTGGCGTTTACCAGGAAAGCGAGGACTCCCAGGGGCCCCTGAGTCAGCAGCTTCAGGGAGGTCTCTGTTGCTTTTACTTCCTCCTGCCTGGCCTTTCCCCAGCTCTGTGAGCATCTCCTTCCCTTCGCTCCCTCCCCGGGTTTTCTTTTCTTCATGGTAGTAGAGGGTATTTTATTTTTTATTTTTTATTTTATTTTATTTTTTGAGACAGAGCCTCAACCTGTCACCCTGGATAGAGTGCTGTAGCATCACAGCTCACAGCAACCTCCAATTCCTGGGCTCAAGCGAGTCTCTTGCCTCCGCCTCCCAAGTAGCTGGGACTACAGGCGCCCCCCACAACACCCGGCCATTTTTTGGTTGCAGCCGTCATTGTTTGGCGGGCCCGGGCTGGATTTGAACCCGCCAACTCAGGTGTACATGGCTGGTGCCTTAGCCCGTTGAGCCACAGGCGCCGAGCCTGGTAGTAGAGGGTTTTGATTAATCTATCTAGTAAGTGGATATTGAGTGCCTCTGCACCGGGCTCATTGGAAGTCCTTGCCACAGCCTATGCCATCCTAACGCTCTGTCCCTTGTCACCTCCCTGCCTCGTCTCCCACTTTCCCTCACTCGCTCAGCTGCGCTCCTCACAGAGCTGGATGGTTCTCAGAAATACTGTCCTGCTGCTGTTGCAAGGCCTTTGCAGTGGCTCTTCCCGCCCTAGGGAAGGCTCTTCCTCTAGGGTACTCCATGGCCCACCCTCCACCTTCTGGGGGCTTTTACTTAGTTGTCACATTCACATGGGCCCTCCCCTGAATACCCCATAGGAATTCGCAACCTCTGACCCTCCACTGTGCCTGGTCATCCTTACCAGCTTTGTTTTTCTCCATTGCACTTTTCGCCATCTGACTTAATAGGTATTAATGAATTATTAGATTCTTATCATTCATCTCCCCACCAGCAGTACTGTGTATGTTCCATGGAAACGGACTTTAGTTTGTTTGTGGCTATGTTTTCAACGTCTAGACTAGTACCTGGACACAGTCCTTAGTAAGTAATCCGCATTGCATGGGGACTAAATAAGGAAAAGAATGAAGGAATGAATGAAAGACTGAAGGTTTCTATCGTCAAACTGTTACTATGTGATGGAGGGAGACAGAAAATAATTAGCAAACAAGACAGGATAGCTTGTGTGGTCAGGTAGTAACTCAGGCTGGTCTCTGAAGTCTGTCAGAGTTCAAATCCTGCATACTTATTAGTTTTGTCTTTAGGGCAGATTACTTAGACTTTCTGGGCCTCATTTTTATCATCTATAAAATAGGAAGAAAAATATCACTGTAGGATTATTGTAAGAATTAAGTGAAACAGTCCACATAAAGCACTTATCACAGTGCCTGGTGTATAGTAAATTCTTGGTAATTATTAGATCACTTGCCAGAATCAAGTAGAGCTTGAAAAGTTCTTCAGGATTACCCCATCCTGGTCTGGTGTGACTAAGATTTTCCTGGTGGGGAGCAAAGTTTAGAAAGACCCCACCACCACCACCATCAAAGAGACTGTCCCTGGTGACAGCTTTATCGAAGGATTTCTTTGAATCACAAATACACCTTGTCCTTTCATTGAAACACACACTGAACATTTCATCTTCCCAGATAGACTCCAAAGAATACAGACATCCTCTCTAGAAATAGCTGTTTCCTGTTTAAATATTAGCAAACAGTTAAACATTAGGTTGTTTTTTTCTTTTCTTTCTTTCTTTTTTTTTTTTTATTTAGTCATTTTTAGGTTGCAGTAACTAATTGCTTAAGGCTGTACTTTAGGAGACATTTGTAAATCTTTCTTTTGTCTTGTGATCACAGAGAAAATCATGCAAAAAGTTGTTCTGACAATTTGTATTTTAATTGAAGTTTTATGAGTTAGTGTTTAAAGAAGGGCAGTTGCTCATTGGTAAGCCTTCTTAAGAGGTTGGAGCTTTGATCTTAAATCCTAGGGAGGCTTTGCAGAAATTGGAGGTGACATTGTTGACAGGTTTGTCTGTATTCTACCTCTATTAATTAAACACACACATACACATACCCTCTGTTTACTCCCCTGGAATAAGTGAATTGAACTTGACTTTGATTTTTGATGGGAAGCTATGAGGGGGTCTAGGGTAACATCAAAGAAACATTGTTAATCTAGTAAAACTGACTCTCAAATGACCTAGCCTGAACATTCAAGAGTTCCTGATTCCAATGCTAGTTAAGTTTCTTTTCTGCGAAGCATTAATGCTCCTTAATAAGAAAGGTGCAGGGAAAAACAATCATCCCTTCCCCAGTCCATTAAGTTCCAGAGGGTTACAGGATCTTTAATTTTATCTTACTTCTAAAAGACTCTTTTGTAACACTGTATATACTCTTTTTTTTTTCCTTTTTGTATTCCCATGCTGTTTATACCTTCAAGATGTCAGGTTTAAGATCTTAAAAATTCTTTTCTATTTTAATTTTAGAGTTTTGGAGTAATCACAGCTATTTAATATCTTAAAGCTTTTTAAATGCCCCGTAGCTCTCAGAAATGAAGGCGCAGACAGTTTCTCCTCTTGTAAAAGCAGGAGGCCAGATGGTTTCTTTGCAGAGACAGACCTGAGCCTTGTGGCTGGGAGGTCAGTTATCACATCCTCTTCTGGAACCTGCTAGAGCACCCTTTGCTCACAACAGATACCACCCTGTGCTCTGCTGGGTGTTAGGCACTGTTTCAAGCTCTAAAGAATAGTGAGCGAAAGATACAAAAATCCTGCCCCTATGGAGTTTATGTTCTAATGGACAATTAACATAATAACTAAATTATTTATACAGCGTTTTAGAAGTTGTTAAAGGAGTACAGAGAAAAATATAGCAGCGAAAGGGATGGAGTTAGAGTTGGTTTGGATTTTAAATAGAGTGGTCAGGGAAGACCGTGTTGATGAAGTGGCATTTGAGCAAAGACCTGAGCAGCTGAGGAATTGGCACAGGTGTGGGTAGGAAGAAGCAGCAGCAAGCACCCGGTGTGTGGGTGGGGCGGAGAGGGGGTCGGTGAGGCTGGAAGGGAGTGAGCACCTGGGATCGTAGGAGGGATGGACAGAGGTCTCCTTAGATCACTCAGGGCCTTCTGAGATTCCTAAGACTTAAGCCTTTCTCAGAGGTGAGAATCATGGGAGGATTTTTTTCTTCTTTCTTCTACCTACTCCCCGTTCCTCCCTTCCACTCCCCGTCTCTTCCATTCCCATCCCACCCTTCCCTTTACTTTCCTTGGGTCTTCCTATGTGTTGCCCAGGCTGGATTCAGACTGCCACGTTGAAGTGATCCTCCCACTTCAGCCTCCCAAGTATCTAGGACCACAGGTGTGCACAACCATGCCATGCTCAGCTTTCCATGGGGGAGCGGGTTCTGAACGGAGCAGTGACACCATCTGATTTATGTTGAACAGAATCACTATGGCTGACGGGCAGAAGCTAGGACACTGGTTAGTTTGCATTGATTCTAGGCCAAAGATGGAAGTGATGAGGAGTGGGTGGATATGTTGTAAAGGCAGACTCGAAAGGTTTTTGATGGATTAGGTGGAGAAAAATGAGATTTGAGCTTGAGCAACTGGACCATGTGCTCTGCCAATGTCTTGTGATTGATAGCTCTTACTGGTTTTCAAATTATTATTGAGCAGTCATCCTGCTCCTTATTGTGAACCTGTAGACACTCGTTAGCCTGGAGAGCCCATTGCAGATGGCACCAGGTTAACGGAGAGAACTCTCCCCACCAGTGTTTCTGACCTGTCTGGTTGTGTTCGGTGGTACCCCTTCTGGAGGAGGAACCATGACCAGTATTCATGCCATTCAAACCCGTACCTTGGATCAGAGTCTGAGAAATGTAGGAACACAGCAGGAGAGTATGAGAAGCTAAAAATAAACTAGGAAGATCTGGAAACTTTTAGTACGGACCTCTCTGAAAAGAAAAATCTCAGGAGGAGTAAAACGTGTGCCTTTCCCTTGTAAGTGTTTTCTCCTATTATTCCATGTCTCATAGCTTCTATTCAGAAGATAAAAGATGTGATATTTCTAGAATAACCAAGGAGAGAGTTAATGAACTAACATGAAATGTGACAAAAACAAAGGTTAAGTCTCACATTTAGTCATTAAGGGATGGCAGGAGACGAGTTCATGGATCTCTGTAGTCAGGTGGTGGGAAGGTACCGTGGCTGTCCGTGAGCCGTGCTCTGCTCTCACTGCACCCCCCCAATCTTTCACTTAAATAAACCACAAACCCTGTGGTGAGAGAACATGAGGACATAGTTCACTATGATGGTGGCCAAAGATACAGCCAGAAACCCCAACTCTGTTTATTTACCAGGAATCTTCATTCCCATCCCTGCCTTGCTCACATGGGGTTGAGTAAATCTTCATCTGACTGAGCTCTTATCTTGGAGGAGCAAAGGGTAGCCCTGGAAACCCTTGAAATAGCAGGTGCAGGACACATGAAGAGAAACAGGAGGGTGGAGACCAGTGGAAAATGTCTAAGGGAGGCCAAGAAATCCCTGAGGCTGATGAGCTAGAGAAAGAGCAGGTGGATGGGGGGGTCTGTGCCTCAGGGTGCAAAGTGCAACCTACCGGGATGGGTGATGGGGAGACCAGATGGACTGGCATTTGCTCAAACCAGATGGTGGGCCTTTATTTTTAAAAGGATCTGTAAATCCTGGGAACAAGGAACCATTAGGATACTGGGGCCTTCGAACCCATTAGTAGAAGACAAAAGAGTGCTCTTTAAAAATGTAAACTCACCAATTATAGAGTTTCTGTTATCAAAACTTTGGGACAGACAACCAGCTTGTGAAGCTCCAAGGAATCTCGGAGTACTGATGGAAGGAGAACTTGCAGAAATAGTCCGGGTGTTATAAATTACTATCAAGAGTCTTAGGAAATGTAAGGGAGGCTCGGCGCCCGTAGCTCAGTGGTTAGGGCGCCAGCCACATGCACCAGGGCTACTAAAACAAAAAATAGCTGGGTGTTGTGGTGGGCGCCTGTAGTCCCAGCTACTAGGGAGGCTGAGGCAAGAGTTTGAGGTTGCTGTGAGCTATGACGCTATGGCACTCTACTGAAGGTGACATAGTGAGACCCTGTCTCTAATTAAATAAATAAATAAATAAATAAATAATAAAAGAACTTTAAGAGAAAGTACTAAACGTGCATTCTGAATCAAACAAAACATACTGTATTTGTGTGAAATAGGCTTGCTCACATGTGGAATTGGAAGAATTGCTAATAGTATAATTAGAGATGGATCGATTATTGATTAAATTTTGAATTTGTAATGAGAACACTTTTAATTTTTTTTTTT
>CAUYRH010087526.1:0-57623 GCA_963574655.1 Perodicticus potto
ACGGCAAAGGCAGTCCTTAGAGGGAAATTTATAGCACTGCAAGCATTCCTCAAGAAAACAGAAAGAGAGGAAGTTAACAACTTAATGGGACACCTTAAACAATTGGAAAAGGAAGAACATTCCAATCCCAAACCGAGCAGAAAAAAAGAGATAACCAAAATTAGAGCAGCGTTAAATGAAATTGAAAATAAAGGAATTATAGAACAGAAAAAAAAAAAGAGTAGAGTATAAATCTCTTGATGCAATAATTAAGTGAGGTGAAGGCTATGTTAACCAGTTTGATGTATGCATTCCAAATTGTATATAAAATCAGCACATTGTACCCCATAAATGCATTAATGTACACAGTTATGATTTAATAAAAAAATTGTTAAAAGAAAAAAATAAAATGTTGTCCCCACAAAAAAAATAATAGCTATGTGGAAGGATTTGTAGAGAGAATAGGTGAGGTGGGGAGAATGGCAATACTGTAGGGAGAGAGAACTATTGAAATAATTTAGGCGAACAATGATACTTATATTACTGACTTTTTTGATCTGGAAGCTGGACCAAGTCCAAATAAATTTAATCTCCTTAAGTATACACATGGGGTAGGCCACGTAAGAGGGTGGAATCTAAACTTCCTAGGAGTCAGGGTCTGGAGATTTGTGTCCCGAAGAGAGGACAGTTAAGGAAAGAGGCTGAGAATTCAGAAAATGTTTATAGTGAAGAGTGTTGGTAGGGAGAAACTCTGAAGGAGCATGGGATGAAGGTATGGGAAAGTCATACAGCTGAAAGGAATTGTATATTATGTAGTCCGACAGACAGGTAGAATAGCAGAAGGTCCTAAGGCAGAGGTGGCCTTCTTGAGCACAGAGAATTGTTGCTGTGGTTTGGATGTTTGTTTCCTGAAACCTCATGTTGAAATTTGATCCCTGATATGGGAGATGGAGACCAAATGGGAAGCACTTGGGTCGTGGGGGCAGACCTTTCATGAATGGCTTGGTGTCTTCCTTGTGGTAATAAGTTATGACACTATTAGTTCTCACAAGAGCTTATTGGTTAAAAGAGGCTGGTACTTCCCCTATCTTTGTCTTGCTTTCTCTCTTGCCATGTAATCTCTGTACACTTTGGCTCTGCTTGGTTTTCTGTCATGAGTGGAAGCAGCCTGAAGCCCTCACTAGAAGTAGATGCTGGCATGATGCTTCTTGTACAGTCTGCAGAACTATAAGCCAAATAAACATCTTTTCTTTACAAATAACCCAGCCTCAGGTATTCCTTTATAGTAATACAAATGGACTAAGACAGTTGTTGTATATAAATTCCACTTTGGGTGTGGGGTTGGGGCAATTGCACAGCCAGCTCCTCTAGGGCTTGTTGCCGGGCTCAGCCTGGTCCTTGGTTTATGGACATTGAGGAGGGGTGACAGATGGATATGAATATATGGATAACATGAGAAAATGATTGTGGTTTATTTGTTAAGTGAAAACAAAGTTTATAGAAAAGTAGGCACATGTTTGTAAAGGCAAAATATATGTGTATGTATATTCATCATATATGTATATATATCATATATGTTAGAATATTTATGAATATTTATGAATCCAATTTATGGAAATATTAAGTATGAATATTTATGAATCTAATTTATGGAAATATTAAGTATCTAAAGCAATTCTAGGCATTAGTAAGAATTCAGTAAGTATTTGTTTTCATTGTAAATTTTAACTTTAATCTGTATGAATCATTCAAACTAAGGCAGATTTTTATTTATTTAAATTGACAAGTTTTATATATTTATTGTGTACAAATGATATTTTGATATATGTATACATTGTGGAATGATTAAAACAAGCTAATTAACATATTGATCACCTCACATACTTATCATTCTTATAAATGTTAGATATTAGTGTTTAGTATATTTGAGTGGTAGAATTCAAGATTATTTTCTTTGTCTTTTTTAACTTGTCTATTTTGAATTTTCTAAAATTTGGGTTATTTTTATAATTAGAAAAAAAGAGAGAATCAAAGTGTATTTAAGTGTCATAAACACATCTTTTTATGGTTAATAAAATTAGCAAAGTTGAAACACTGATAATACCCAGTGTTGACACAAATTCAGAGAAATAGGTACTCTCCTGCATTTTCACGGTTGGAGGTGGGGGATAGTAAACAATGTGGTGATGGGGATGTAGAGCAAAGAAAACATTCACAGTGTTGTGGGAAGGGTAAGGTGATACTACCAATTTACCAATATCTAGTAAAGCTGAAGATGCAGATACTCTATCCCCCAGCCATTCCACCTGAGGTAGAAACTCTTGCTCATATATGCAAGAAGACATAAGAATGTTACAGCAGTGTTACTTACACATGACACATGTAATAGTGAAAAACAGAAACAATATAAATGTTCACCAAGAAAAAATTGAAATGTGATGGCATAGTCAAATAATGAATACCATATTACACACAAACAACTATGAAAATAAATGAACTAGAGTTATATGTGGCAAACCTGTAAGCCTCAGAAGTATAATGCTGTACAATCATGGCTCAGCACTTGTAGCTCAGTGGTTAGGGTACTGGCCACATACACTAGGGTGGCAGGTTTGAACCCAGCCTGGGCCTGCTAAACAACAATGACAACTACAACAAAAAATAGCCAGGTGTTGTGACGAAAGCCTGTAGTCCCAGCTACTTGGGAAACTGAGGCAGGAGAATCACTTAAGCCCAAGAGTTTGAAGTTGCTGTGAGCTGTGACGGCACTCTACCAAGGGTGACATAATGAGATTCTGTCTCAAAAAAAAAAAAAAAAAAGAAAAGAAAAGAAAACAGAGCAAATTGCAAGAGAATATGTGCAGTATGGAGTTTAAAAAAAAGCAAAACGGTACTATATATTGTTTTGTGTGAATATGCATATATGTGTATATGTATATATAGCAAAAGTTAAAAACTCTTCATGGGACTGAGAAACATCAAATTGAGGATATGATTCCTCCAGGGAAAGATATGTTCTGGAAGTGCTATAGAAGGGGTTTTAATATGTCTTAATATTTTATTTTATTAATAAAAGAGATCTAAAGCAAATATGGCGAAATGTTTTTTTATTTTATTTTATTTATTTATTTATTTATTTTTTTGTAGAGACGGAATATCACTTTATCACCCTCAGTTGAGTGCCGTGCCATCACACAGCTCACAGCAACCTCCAACTCCTGGGCTTAGGCGATTCTCTTGCCTCAGCCTCCCGAGTAGCTGGGACTACAGGCATCCGCTACAACGCCCGGCTGTTTTTCTGTTTTGCAGTTCAGCTGAGGCCGGGTTTGAACCGGCCACCTTCAATATGTGGGGCCGACACCCTACTTGAAGAGCCACAGGTGCCGCCCACAAATATGGCAAAATGTTAAAGTCTGACACGCTGGATGTTGGCTTTATAGGTATTATCATATCTGGTAGAACTTCAGAATTGCTTGAAACATTTCATAATAAAAAAATGAATGGGGAAAAACATACATGTGCTTTTAGCTAGCAATTTCTCTGCTGGAAGTTCATTTATTTATTCTAAAGAAATTCTCACAAATGTGTACAAAAAACTTACTTACCAATGTGCTCATTTTAAGTATTATTTATGACATAAAAACTGGAGAAAACCTAATCCAGCAATAAGGGATTATTTAACTACATTACAAAACCTTTATAAAGTAAAATATAATGCAGCTCTTAAAATGATAACCTAGAAGAACATTTACTGACATGAAGAAAAGTTTGTGCTATTTTGTTAATAAAACTACAATACAACAGTTTGATGTCAATTTATAAAATAAAGTAGTATCTATTAATCTATATAGGTAGATTCATGAATAGAGAAAAGCAAAGAAGGATATAAATGAAAATGTCCACAATACTTATCTCTTAGTAGTTATTATAGAAGCTTCTTATTTTCTGTATTTCCCCAAAGTCTATATAATAAATATGTGATAGTTTTGTAATTAGAAAAACTATATGTTTTAAAAAGGGACTATTAGGGCTCAACTCAGGTAGCTCAGTGGTTAGGGAGCCGGACACATACACCAGGACTGGCAGGATTGAACCTAACCTGGGCCAGCTAAACAACAATGACAACTACAACAAAAAAATAGTTGGGTGCTGGGGCGGCACCTGTGGCTCATCGAGTAGGGCGCCGGCCCCATATACAGAGGGTGGCATGTTCAAACCTGGCCCAGGCCTTGGCCAAACTGCAACAAAAAATAGCCGGGTATTGTGGTGGGCGCCTGTAGTCCCAGCTACTCGGGAGGCTGAAGCAAGAGAATTGCTTAAGCCCAGGAACTGGAGGTTGCTGTGAGCTGTGACGCCACAGTACCCTACCGAGGACGACAAAGTGAGACTCTGTCTCTTAAAAAAAAAAAAGGAAAAATAAAATAGTCAGGTGCTGTGGCAGGTGCCTGTAGTCCCAGGTACTTGGGGGGCCGAGTCAAGAGAATCACTTAAGCCCAACAGTTGGAGTTTGCTGTTAGCTGTGACACCACGCACTCTACCGCGGGCAACATAGTGAGACTATGTCTCAAAAAAAAAAAAAAAAGTGGGGGTGGGGGAAACTATTAAAACAGTTGTGGTGAGAGAGAATATGGAATTTGACAAGAAAGCAGTAGCTGCAGAATGAAAAAGAGACAAACTGACTGGGTCTGTGTGGGTGTCCCCAGTACCCCAATTCCCAGTGTCAAGAAAGGATACGGGTACCCACCGGAGCCCATGGCACAGATACAGAACAATTTCCAACAGTTTATTGTGGGAAAAAGTAAGAAGCTATACGAACTGAAAGTAAAGAAGGAAACTACACAAAATGAAAATACGTTCCAGAGAGAGAGGAACAGGTCAGTCTCCACGAAAGGAGAAAGACCCAGAGTCTCAGCACATGCTGCCTTTTATATGCTGACTAGTTTGTCCTGCCTTTTTCCTGGCAGGGTTGGTTGCTCTTTCCTATCTTTTGGGGTGATTGACAGGTTGGTGTTATATAACAGGTTGCATAGCAAGGTGGTTATGTTACAGTTTCCCTTTCTTTTTTTTTTTGAGACAGAGTCTCAAGCTGTCACCCTGGATAGAGTGCTGTGGCATCACAGCTCACAGCAACCTCCAAGTCTTGGGCTTAAGGGAGTCTCCTGCCTCCACCTCCCAAGTAGCTAGGACTACAGGAGCCCACCACAATGCCCGGCCATGTTTTGGTTGCAGCTGTCATTGTTGTTTGGCAGGCCCAGGCTGGATTCGAACCCACCAGCTCAGGTGTACGTGGCTGGCTCCTTAGCCCATTGAGCCACAAGCACCGAGCCAACAGTTTCCCTTTCTATACATATGTTTTCCCCAGGATTCTTTACAAAGCTCCACTCATGCTATGCTAATTAAATGGTAATGAGGTCTAGGTCAGTTAAGGGAACAGGTCAGTCACAAGGAACTCCTTACTATGTTCCCACTAGGGAACAATTCAGAACTACAATTTGGTTCTCCACCCTTAGCCACTTCCTTGCCACCTGTTTACCTAACACCAGACCCAACAAAACCAAGAGGAATTAGAAGGTATAATTGACAAGATTTTCTAATAGATTAAGAAGGGAGGGGAAAGGAGGAATATCACCATGACTTGCTGGTTTCTGACTTAGGCAACTGGGTAGCTAATGATACCATTCCCTGATACACAAAATACCCGAGGGAGATCAGATCCTGTATGAAAGATGAGTGAGGAGTACAATTTGGAACAAGATGAGATTGCAAGGCCCCAGGACATTATGGCAGACAGTGTGGGGTTCCTAACCTGAATCCACTCCCTCCTGTCTACCTCTTTTTTTTTTTTTAATTGCTATACCTTGAGTACAATAGCTTTTCTCTACCTCTTAGCAGTAGCCCTAATGTTCAGGTACTCACCTCTCTCAGCACAACCACACGCTTCAAGGGGAACTGCCTCTATTCTCAGTTTCTGGAGTGGTAGGGTTAGCATGAAGTAGATTCTGATAATTCTAGACTAATTGTGCTAATTCCATTCCTCTTTGCCAATGACTGATTTAAGAATGGATAACTAACCAAAATCTGGTGAATGATATGCTAGGGGAAAATCTATTGGAAGTTTCTGAGAAAGATTTTCTGGTTCTCAAGCAAGATATAGTACAAATAGTACTACATCCCCCCTTTTCTTCCTTTTAATATGTCATTTGTGGCCTGGTGCCGTGGCTCACACCTGTAATCCTAGCACTCTGGGAGGCCGAGGCGGGTGGATTGCCTGAGCTCACAGGATTAAGACCAGCCTGAGCCAGAGCAAGACCTTGTTTCAAAAAATAGTCAGTTGTTGTGGCCGGCACCTGTAGTCCCAGCTACTTGGGAGGCTGAGGAAAGAGAATTGCTTAAGCCCAAGAGTTTGAGCTTGCTGTGAGCTATGATGCAATAGCACTATACTGAGGGCAACAAAGTGAGACTGCCTTCAAGAAAAAAAAAAAAAAGAATATGTCATTTCTGAATGTGACACCCGGATCGTGATAGCCATCTTGCAGTCATGTGGGGAAGCAGCCTGAGCGGAAAGCCAACATCCCGCAGATGGCGAAAGGGAGAGATGGAAAGAGCCTGGGTCCTGGATGATGTTGACAGGATTGTTTGAGTTAACCCCAGAATTCTCTTACCTTTAGACTTCTTATTTTGTGGGATAACAAACTATTATTGTTTAAGCATTTGAGTCAGATGTTCTGTCACTTGCAGCATTCCTCTGAAATGACAGACAATCCTGTAAAGATGTCCAGCTATAGAACAAAGGATTTTGAAAGGAAGACTTGCCTGAGGTCATAAGTAGCAGAGTCTGGATCCTATTTACACCTTTGGGCAAGTTGTTTGGTGGATTTAAATTATCTTGAAATTGTAAATATAGCATAAACTTTTATATGTCTTATGTTTTATTTATGTAAGTGTATGCTTGTTTCATTTTAAATGCGATAATATAGAAGTTTATAGAGTAAGAAGTGTAATTCTCTCCTTTTCCTTCACTTCTGATCCCATTCCTTTACTCAGAAATAACTGCTGATAATAATATGACGAGTTTCCTTTCACACACACACACACACACACACACATTTTTGCCAAAATTCAGTAGGGGCTCTGGTACCTCAAAGAGATAAAGCAATCATCTTCCAGAATGGCTGAAATAATATGTCAATGGGCTTGTGAGAATGCTGGACAAGAAAGACACACAAATCCTAGCACTTTGGGAGGCTGAGGCGGGAAGATTGCTTGAGCTCAGGAGTTTGAGACCAGCCTGAAGAAGAGTGAGACCCTGTCTTTATAAAAAATAGGAAAATTAGCTGGGCATGGTGGTACCTGCCTGTGATCTCAGCAACTCATGAGGCTGAGGCAGGAGGATTGCTTGAGCCCAGGAGTTTGGGGTTGCTGTGAGTTATAATGACACCGCTCATGGCACTCAGCCCCAGGATGACAGAGCGAGATTCTGTCTCAAAAAAAAAAAATACACATGTGTATTAAAAAGATATGTTCCTACCTTATAAAGATATACAGCTACTATGTACCCATAATTATTAAAAATAAATATTTTTAAAAAAGTAAATAAGAATTTATGTTCCAAGACAATAAAGATACTTCAAGTCAGAATTCTCAGTGATAGACCCTTTAATAGTTTTCAAGCATTGATTACTGACAGAGCTTCTTTTTTTTTTATTTTATAAAATCATAGCTGTGTATATTAATGTAATCATGGGGTACAATGCGGTGGTTTTATATACAATTTGAAATGTTTTCATCAAACTGGTTAACATAGTCTTCATGGCATTTTCTTAGTTATTGTGTTAAGACATTTATATTCTACATTTAGTAAATTTCACATGTACCCTTGTAAGATGCACCGCATGTGTGGTTCCACCAATTACCCTCCCTTCGCCCATCTTCCCCCCTTCCCTCCCCTCTCTCTCCCCTTTATCCATATTCTTGGGTTTTGACAGAGCTTCTTATGTGAACAATTCAATGCAGTATGCTCTAGAACAGGGGTCCTCAAACTATGGTCCATGGGCCACAAGCGGACCACTGAGGACATTTATCCAGCCCGCTGGGTGTTTTTGCTGCTGGTGCCTGTCCTGTTTAGCAGCCAACTCGTCCCGGACCGCAGTGCACATGTGTGGAATGTGCGCTGCACTCTCTGACTGCCCTCCATCTCTCTGTCTCTCAACTCCTCCTCTTAGTCTCAGGTGAGACTGAGACTCTTGATTGGAGGAGTCACGAGCTTGCCTGTGCAGAGCCTGCTGCTGCCTGAGAACTGAGGTAAGAACAAGTTAGGATTTTTTTTTTTGAAGTTAGGAGGTCTATTTTTTTTTTTTAATTTTGCAGTAAGTAGGGCCTTTTTTTGTGGTTAAGGGGGGACCTTTTTTTCTGAAGTTAGGAGGTCTTTTTTTTTTTTTGTAGATGGGGGCACCTTTTTTTATTTTAAATATTGTATTTGTATTTGTTCCCATTTTTTTTGTTTGTTTTTGGCTGGGGCTGGGTTTGAACCCACCACCTCCGGTATATGGAGCTGGCGCCCTACTTCTTTGAACCATAGGCACCACCCCCATTTTGTTTCTTTACTTCAAAATAAGATATGTGCAGTGTGCATAGGAATTTGTTCATAGATTTTTTTTTTAACTATAGTCCGGCCTGCCAACAGTCTGACTGACAGTGAACTGGCGCCCTATTTAAAAAGTTTGAGGACCCCTGCCTTAGGACTTCACAGTCCAACACAATAATGGCAAACCACTGCTATCTCTCCTACCTCTGGACTCCAGTAGTCATGCAAATACTACATGAGTTCTGTCACTTCGTGCTTATCTCACATTTAAGTGTCAGTAGAGATCATTGTTTTTCAGATGGAAGATTTGCTCTCTTAAAATCCCAGGGGTTCCACATGTAACCGCAAGCCTCTCTATTCCTTCAGAATCCCACAGAACAAGGTGGAGGGCAAGAAAAGCCATTTAGGGGTGGCGCCTGTGGCTCAAGGAGTAGGGCGCTGGCCCCATATACCAGAGGTGGTGGGTTCAAACCCGGCCCCCACCAAAAACTGCAGAAAAAAAAAAAGGCATTAAGAAAAGCCATTTGGGTGAAACAGCAACTGAAGCAGGTACTTGGCAGAGTCACACCAGACAGAGTAAATATTCCAGCATCGTGTGGATCTAAACAGCAGTATACTGGGAAGGGAGCTGCCTGGAGCCTCAGAAAGCAGCTCGGGAAGGGCAGCCAGAGTGGAGAGTCACACGTGTGCAGATGAAGAAACATGGGCTTCTTGGATGTTGATTGATTCTGTGGCAAACCAGGGTGGGCTATGAAACATCAAAAGATACAGAACGAGGAAGACGGAGGAAGAACAAGGTCTGGACAAAGCAGAAGAGAAGGCTCAACTAAGTGCTTCACCCCAAATCCTTGGGGCGGGGGCTTGGGAGTCAGTTCCAGAATGACTTACACCATCCATCCAGCTTGTACAGTGTGGAGATATACACACATACACACATTCGTGTTTAGGAAATAGTGTAAAATTTGCTCTGTAATACAGGTTCCGTGTTCTTAACTTTACTTTGGTTGCAAAGTCCCAGGTTAAAGGAAACCAGATTTTCACCCCCAGTAGGCAGCAACACGCCTCACTGGGTGATGTCTGAGGGAAGTTAATGCTGGCACACTGAAGTCACACCAGACAGCAAGAGGACAAAGCCTAGACTAAATGTGACTCCTCCGGGCAGCAGAGGAATCACTCTTCCTAAAAGATCTCAAAAACTAGCCTTAGGTTTCACGAGGGTGATTTTATCTATGAAGAGAGTTAGGAATCTTTATGAACATCTGCAATGTGACTCATCAGTAGCAATTACAGGTGAGCAAATTAGGGGACAATGGCTGGTTATTATTATTTTTAATGATGCTTGTGCAGAGTTTGGACGCCTACTATGGTTCTCACCTTGCACTCCTTTATTGATTTTTAAGGGCAGTTTCAACTTCTCTGTGATCAGTTCCATCTTCTGTATAATAGACAATAATAGCTCTGATTCCCAGGAGGTTGTAGAGGACTCAATTAGGTAATATAAACAAACCACTTAGAACAGTGTGTGACAGATAATAAATTCTTGATAAATTTTAGTTATGGTGAGTTCTTTCATTTAATACCCACGTCAACCCTAAGAAGTATGCACTTTTATTACCCCCAGTACAACAGATAAGAAAACCAGGGCTGAGAAAGTTCAAGTAACTTTCCCAGGATCTTAACCTAATAAGAGGTAGAGCCACAGTTAGAAACTTGGTCTCTATGATGCCAAGTATTACCTTGCCCTCCTTCCTTCATGAGAAATTAGAAAGTTGTACTCAGAGTACAAACCAGAAACTCAGGTTTCAGGGGAACACAGACACAGAATGGGGAATTTTGCCTGGGACAGGCGGCCAATAAGAGAACAGGAAATACTGAGATCCAAACACCTCTGCCATTTTATTTAGAGAGTTTGAGAAAGATCCCTTTAACCACAGCTGCAACACCAAGAACCCAGGAGAAAATCTTCATGAAATGAATACAAGGATATTTTGTCTAAATTTTCTTCCTAGAAGAGTCTGGAAACACATGGAGAGAAGAAACCAGTGCCCACCAGCTCAGACTCATCTGGCAAGTCTAGTGAAGTGGAGGCAGCCCTGGAGAGAGGCAGGGAGGCCCCCGGGGCCCTGGCTTCACACAGCAAAAGGCTTGATTCACAGTTCTTCCTTTGAATATTGATTTACATTGAGGCGGAATGAAAAGCTTTCTGGATCGTGTCTGAGGCGAGATAAAACCTGAGCCTAGGAATCGACACTGTGGGACTAGCCTAGGAGGACAGGAACCAGAAGCAGAGTCTGAACCCCCCCTGTGGAGCTAGGACAGCATCAGGCAGAGGTTTCTATGCACCAGGTCACAGAGACAAAATTTACCCAGGACCTCCCCAGTGTGCAGTGAGAAAAATGAGCTAATGTAGTGGCTGTGTGTGGGTGCTGGGATCGTGCACGGGCTTTCCTAGCAAGGCTGGTGCTGCCTCACCTCCTTCAGCACCGACTTCCTCTCCTACGGCCCTGCCCCTCTTCTCTGCTTTACTCTTCCCTTATTGCACTTAGTTCCAACATGCAATGTACTTTCCTTCTTTTTTAAAAAATCTCTTAACCTGTACTTAGAATTTAAGCATGAGGGCAGGGATTTTGGTTTATCATGTCACTAGTATATGCTTCAGTGCCCAGAACAGTACCTGGCACATAATAGGTGCTCACTAAATTCTTGTAGAAATAATTTAGAAATGTTTTCCCCAGTGTGTGTGTGAGAGAAATAACCCTCTCCAATGAAATGGTAGTAATAATAAATTATAGGCCTGTTTATTCTCTGATAAATAAAAAGTTAGCAACTCTATTAGTATATACATATACACTTATTTTTTTTTCTTTTCTTTTTTTTGAGACAGAATCTTACCCTGTTGCCTTGGTTAGGGTGCCCTGGCATCACTTTAGCTCACAGCAATCTCAAACTCCTGGGTTCAAGCCATCCTGCTGCCTTGGTCTCCTGAGTAGCTGGGACCACAGGTGCCTACCACAACACATAGCTAGCTTTTGTATTTCGGGTAGAGAGAGGGTCTAACTCTTGCTCAGGCTGGTCAGGCCTGAGCTCAGGCTGAATTCCTGAGCTCAAGGAATTTGCCCATCTCAGCCTCCCAGATTGGTAGGATTACAGATGTGAGCCACCGTTTCTGGCCTTTTTCTCTCTTTTTAATTTTGCATAAATTTTTAAAAATTTTACTGGCCTATGAATTCTAAAAGTCCAGAACTCAATGGTCTCAGAAAAGGGTTTTGGAGTAAAGTGAATCTTGGCTTGAGTCTGAGTCCACCATCTGTGTGACTTTGGAAAAGTTTCTTTCTTCCTTGAAGCCTCAATTTCCTTACTTGTAAAAGGGGAGTGGTGATGCTGATTTCATGAGGCTGTTCTACAATGACGTGAGAGGATACTATGTCAGGATACTGCTCTGCAGAAACGTTGGTTGAATGAACAGATGACACTCACCACGTGGCTCAGCTGTGGCTGTGGTAAGCTGTCTCCACTCACACTTCAGTTCTAAATCCCCCTTGGGGTTTGTGCTCTTTGCTGTAGCCACAGGACAACTAAGGTCAAGCCCAGACAAAGGCCACCCAAAGGCAGTTTCCTGGCATTCAAAGGATCTATTCAACCTGAATTCAACCCTGCTTAAAATTCAGCTCCCTTGCTATAAATATGAATGATTAAATCTAAAGGTGTCAAGGCACAACTTCCAAATTGTTGAAGGAAAACTATTTGCCTGAGGGTGATGACTTCTGAGATTCTCCTAAATTAACAGGTTTATATTAATTTCTTTCCCCATTTAACTAGGAAAGAGAGAAATCATGTTAGGAACAACTGCCAGAAAGTTATCGTTCAGAAATGAGGACAAAACAGTCCTGAAATTAGATTGTAAGTAAGCAAGGAAACAGGAGTCATTTCTCAGATATTCCAATTGCACGCATTTTCAATTTTTTGTATTTTTGCTTTCATTCAAGCACAATCTAATCTTACCTTTTATTGAAGTTCACACTATTAGAGAAATACATATGTATGTTAATAAAGGAGAGAAAACTGGGGGTTGTGGAGAAAGAAGGAAGGTAAGGGCAGGGGTGAGGTCTCAGCTGCTTAGCCCTGAGGAAGACAGAGCTGAATCAAAATGAGGAGGACTTGGAGAAAGGTCTCTGGGCTCTCAGGTGCTTACAGGAGGGAGGACAGAGAGAAGAGTAACTAAAGTGAGTAAGGCAGTTCTGCCACATCTGACAGGCTCTGTCCTGGAGTTGTCCTGGGTAGAGACCAACTAGGATAATCCCAGGCACTGGAAATGGAAGGGAAAGGACACCTTCTGCACTGGTTCCCGTATTTTCAAAATGATTCCCCCAGATTTATGGGGCTATTGCCAGACTGCTGGCTGCCTTCCAATATTAACCCTTCACTTCAGCTTTTGTAATAGAATCTTTGTTTTCAGCGTGGTATATTGCCTCTCAGCTACAAGGTATTTCCCAGCTTCTCTTGAAGCTAGATGTGGCCATTTGAGTTAATTTTAGCCAATGAGATTTAGTGATATAGGATGTTACCAGGAAGTTTCCTTAAAGGAAGGAGGCAGGTACTCCTCCTATCTCTTGATGCCTGAAATGTGGACCATAAACTCAAAGACCACCCAAGACAGGATACAGCAGTAAGGCCATGGCAGAGCAGTGAGCTAGAGGAAGCCTAGGGGACAGAGAAATTATGGAACCTCCCTACCAGCCCTGGGGGGAAACAAAACTTGATCTTATTTTAAACCATTACTTTTCAGTTTCTACTTCAATTAAGTGACCTAATACTTTTCTACAGAGAAGCATCTAAGTTCCTCTCATGGGCCATGATTGCTTAGGGATGGGACCTCCAGTAATTAGTCCAACAACATTCTTTCCCTAGACAAGGCTCTATTGAAGCCATAAGGGGGCTAGCCATAGTGGAAAGATCAAGAATGGGCCATCATTCTAACTCACAGAGGAGACTGGTCTGCATTTCCAATGGGTTGTCAATGTCCACCAGGCTGGAATCCATATTTTTATCATTTACTTTGAGTAGACCTTGAAAAGGAGGTATTATGAGGCCTGAAGTGAGTTCTGCTGACTGCCTACCTAGCATCTATTCCTTGCTTCTCCTGCTTCACAGAATCCAGATGGGGCACAGGTACTCATCTGTCTTAGTCCATTTTCTGTTGCTATGACAGAATGAGGCTGGGTAACTTATAAAGAAAAGAGGTTTATTTAGCTCACGGATCTGCAGGCTGAGAAGTATGAGCTGCGTGGCAACAGCACCTGCTCGGTTTCTGGTGAGGGCCACATGCTAGGTCAAAGATGATGGAGAAGGACAAAGAAGGGGAGGACTCACGAGGAAAGGGAGAGCCCAACAGGAGGAGGAACCCCGCTTTCTAACAATGCACTATCACAGGAATAATCTCTTCCTGCCAGAACTAATCTAGTCTTGAGAGAACAAGAGAAATCATTCACTATCAGGAGAATGGCACCCAGTCACTCAGGAGGAATGTGTCCCCATGACCCAAACACCTCCCACTAGGTCCAACTCCCAAACTGCCACACTGGGACCAGACTTCACCATGAGTTTTGGTGGGGACAGCAAACCACATCAAACCCATAGCATCCTCTCTCCCTGGTCCCTCCCCAGCCTCATGGGTGGACCCGTTTGTTCTAAGGGCCCACCTACTCCTCACTGCCGTGATTGGTTCAGGAAATCATACAACCCAACCGTGGCCTTAGAAACCCATGGGGAATCTGCTGAGAAGGGGAGGGGGCTTTGGAGAAAAGTCTTCTGGCTCTTCGTGAGAACTCCTACAAGGAGCAGTCTCTGATGCTCCCTCCCCTGTACATTGTTGGGTGTGGCCATCCTCCCGTGGAGGCCACTATGCATGGAACAGCTGCTGCCAGGCTGAGAGGGGATGAGTGGGAAGTAGTGAGTCAGACCACCCTGAGTTACCCAACCTAGCTACTGTCACGATGTGAGTTGAGAGGCATGCCTCATTTTATTGTACTTGGCTTTATTGCACTTCACAGGATGGCGTTTTTCACAAATTGAAGGTCTGTGTTGACCCTGCATCAGGCAAGTCTATGGGCTTTCTCCAAAAGCATGTGCTCACTTCACGTATCTGTGTAAGCATTCGTTCTAGCAATAAGGTACTTGTCAATTAAGTTATGCACATTGTTTTCTTAGACATAATTTTATTGCACATGTAACAGACTCCAGCATAGCATAAAATAACTTTTATATGTTCTGGGAGACCAAAAACAGTGTATGTCTCACTTTATTGCAAATTTGCTATATCACAGTGGTCTGGAACCAAACTTGCAGTATCTCCGAGTATGCCCGTGCAAATTTCCTTACTATTTAACCCAGTCTAAATGGAACAATGTACTACTTACAGAGGAGTACACCTTAACAGAAATTTTTCTAAGTCCTGTCATTTAGCACCATCAGTAAAAGTCACAATTAGGCCTCGCAGTAATGTAGTTTTTAATTTTTTCCCTTTTATAATTATTTTTTCCTATGCAAGAATTGCTGGGAGTCACTGAGCCCACTTTCTATCATTTTTCATATTAGCACTGAAAAAAGGATCTAAATTTTCCACTTAAAAATTCTTGGTTAGAGACCCTGCTTAGATTCTCCCTATTCAGGGTAAGTTCTCTAACCTACTTACAGAGTGCCTGGCTCTTAAGGACACCACTGGGACACTGCCTTTGGCAGGATCTAATGGGATTAACTCATGGGGGTTGGAATGGGGAGGGCTAAATGGAAAGTCAAAACCTCTGTCTTCATAGGGAAGGTTTATAAAAAGGGACAAGTGGCAAGTAGGTAATCCAGAAATTTTCTGAGCAAAGATCCAGCTGTGGGTTTAGATTCCCACCCTGACAAGGCAACGTGGCTTTCGAGCTTAGGACCAGATAGTCTCTTGAAGTAGTCACCTCCAGAGTGGGAAGCAATGTAAGCAATACCCAAGCAAGCGTTACATTTAATCAAGAATAAAAGGCCATGTGAAACCCATTTCTATCCCCAAGCAGCCAGATACTTCTTATGCGGTCCACAACAGAAAGAGGATTCCCCTTACAAAATGACCTGGGGTTGATTGCAAAAACCCTTAAGAAGCTAAGAGGAGACATCCGTGAGAACATTTATGATCTGTATAATAGATGAGAAATGACAGCACGCTTTGAATGTTACCCCTCATATTTAAGACAGTGCCAATTGATGGGTAAGGGGCAGCCAGAAATGCCAGGTTAACCTTCTGGTGGAGGAAGTGCAGGAAAGCAAGCAGCGTGGCCTGAGTTGCTGGCTGTTCTGTGAACTCCAAAGTCCAGGGATGGATCCAGACTGGTAACTGTCCTCAGTGTGGGCACTGTGGGTCAGTCATCCAGGAAGTCATCTCAAGTGGTGTTGCCCAGAGTGGATTACTCAGAGCTTTACATCAATAGAATGATGGATGGTGTCCTGGGAAGTTCCAATAGATTTGTAAGTTTGGGTAACTCTGAGTGAAACAAAGCATATTTATTTTCTAAAGCCACTGTAACAAATTACCACAATTGTGGTGACTTAAAACAACAGAACTTCATTCCATAATGGTTCTGGAGGCCAGAAGTATGGACTCAAGGTGTCAGCGGGGTGGGGGGGGGCTGCCTCCCTCTGGAGTTCCTTGCCTCGTCTTGCTCCTGGTGACTGCCAACAGTCCTTGCCATTCCGTGGCTGGCGGCCACGTCACCCCAATCTCTGCCTCCGTCTTCCATCGCCTTCTTCTCTGTGTGAGCTGTAGTGTGGAAATGCCCTCCGCCTGTCTCTTACAAGGTTACATGCGATTGCATTTAGTGCCCGTCTTGATGACAGGGTTCAGGGCACACCACCCCGCAGCATGGCTTCTTGGCATATTGAACAGCAGAAGCAGGAAGGTCTTGCTGATATTCCTCCTGTGCTTTCTTGAAGCAGGTCAAAAAATCTAAGGATTTTCAGACTTTCCCTTGAAGCAGGCCATGAGACCTTCACGGGAGAGGTCCCTCCTTGTACCCAAAGGAAAAGAACATCCTTATCTCTGAAGACAGTGACACAGAGAAGGATCTAAACCAGCGGTTCTCAACCTGTGGGTCGCGACCCTTTCACAGGGGTCATCTAAATACGTCCTGCATATCAGATATTTACATTACAATTCATAATAGTAGCAAAATTATAGTTATGAAGTAGCGATGAAAATAATGTTATGGTTGGGGGTCACCACAACATGAGGAACTGTATTAAAGGGTTGAGGCATTAGGAAGGGTGAGAACCACTGATCTAAACAAACAGCCTTGCTAAGGTCCCCCTGAACTATCTGACCACACTCCTTTTGTCCTATCATATTTTTCCATGACTATCCACTCTTCAGCAAATCTAGCATAAAAATATACAGGATTAAACATTGCTTTGGGTCTATATTTCCTTATGTCACACAAAATTTATACTAAATAGATTTGCATGTGCTTTGTTTCTTTCTTAAGGTGTCTTTTGTGATAGTGGCCTCAGCCATAAACCTAGGCTAGATAGATAAAAAGATGTTTTTCCTCCCTACACTGATAACCCAGGATAAACTACTACTTTCAAGGTCTTTCATTTAATCCCATCTTTTTTATATAGGCAGTCCCCAAATTACAAACATCAGACAACTCACATCTATGAACAGAGACTACTACAGTAGGTCCCAGAGTCAAAAACATCTGACTGATACATGACTCACACTTACAAATGGAGGTAAATGTACCTGTTCCAACTTATGTACAAATTCATGTTAAGCACAAACCTACACAACCTATCTTGTTCGTAACCCAGGGACTGACTGTGTAAAATAATAGTCACTCTTTTGCCACACAAAGTAATATTCACAGATTCTGGAGACTGGGACTGTTGTCCTAACTTTGGGACCACCATTCAGCCCATGACACGCAGGGAATAGGTTAATTTACTAGGACTTCTCATAGCCTCTCATATGTGGATGTACGCCGGGGCTCTCTAAGAGGAGTTCATGGCATGGACCATTTCCCAAGCTTATCTAACCACAAGGTGCGGCCTAGGTGCCATCCTGGAGTGTGTCTAAAATGTAGCCAGAAGGCCATCATCTAGAAACCACCCCTTTGCCCATAAGGCCACTCATCCACATCTTTGCAATTTGCAAGGTGAGCCCTGAAAATCAGCTAGCTGGCAGGCCTGCAGCAGAAGCCCGAGGTTTGGCTGGAGGAGCGGCAGGCCATGCTGTGAGTCCACAGAGGAAGCCCTTCCTGGGGCAGACATGCGTGCTTTGCTCTCAGACCCCTGGCTGTGCCAGATGCGAGAAGCTCTAGTCTCATCTCAGTTTGTTCTCAGCAAACACATAAATTATTTTCCCTTTTATTCCTGGAACATACTGGCACTTTCTTTCTATCCTTCTTTTTGTGATATGCCAGAGGGGTTTCCCTGCCAACCACATTGGAATTTGTGCGTCTGTCCTTTCCTCCAGAAGTCCATTGTGTTGGAGGAGGCTGGAGGGATGAATTCCGGATCCAGCCTCCTTTCAGAGCCTTGTAAACCATCAGCTTCTGTGGTTTGAATCTTCTGAAAGCTCTGCATGCTGGCTCTGTTATGTTCCTCCTCTGGATTGTTTATGGATCAAGGTCACCAGTGTTCCCTATAAGGACAATCTTGCTCACTGTGAGAATGGGTAACCCTTCATAGCTTCTCTCTTCTTCACGTGACAGGGTTTTAAAAGTAATTTCTTGACGGTCTTCCGGTTTGTATATAAACTACAAGCCTATGGTCAGGGATCTTAACTAACCTTGTACTGCAGATCCGTTTACTTACTTCTGGCAACACTGCTACTAATTACTAAGAAACATTGCTAATTACTTAGATTCGAAGTCAACTTTGTCAGGGTTTAAATTGAGTAACATTTTCCCTAATCCCTTTTAATTTTTGAAACAGAATTATTGAAGTTCGGTTGACTTAATTTTAAATTGAAAGTATGGAAATTCTTGGCCTTACTAGATGACTTCAGCATACATTTTATAAAAACTTTATCAAGTTCCTACTTCATGCTGGATGCTGTCCTTTTTGTCAATTTGCCTAAAAATGTGGTGGTCAGCAAATTCTCAGGGGTCGGAGGATATTCTATCATTCTCCCATTTAGATGATAATTGTGGGCAAAAAAACTATCATAAGCAAATTGGAATCATCCAAATGATCTCAGTTTAGTAAAATTTCATGATTTGGTGCTCACATTCCGACTGTTTTAAAAGTTGAATTAGCATCAACTCTCTTAATAGTTTTGTAATGTTAAGAAAGGAATAATAAATGAGACCTCTGTCCTTTATAAAGGAAAAATGGCATTATGAATGAAGGCTTCTCAGTCCTTTAAACAGAAGACGGGGTGGGAGAATTGAACACTAAATCACGTAACTTAATATCCGTCTGTATTAGTTTCATAGGGCTGCCATAATGAAGAACCAAAAACTGGGTAGTTTAAAACAACAGAAGCGTATTGTCTCGCAGTTCTGGAAGCCAGTCTGAAGTCAAGGTGTTGGCAGCATTGGCCTTGTGGAGGGCCTGGGAGAGAATCACTTCCACGGCTCTCTCGGGGTCAGGTGGTGGTCATGCACCCCTGGCTGTTTGTTCTTTGGTTTATAGAGGCATCACCCCAATCTCCGCACATGGCGTCCTCCTCTCTGTCCACGTCCAAACTGCCTTCCTCCTACAAGAACACCGGTCGCTGGATTAGGGCTCACCTCAATCTAGTATAACCTTGACTTAACTGGATTGGATCTGTAAAGCCACTCTTTCCAAATAAGGTCACGTTCACAGGTACTAGGAGGAGGATTGCGACTTATCTTTCTGGGGGATACAACTCTGCTCACTACACCATTTAATACAAAATCACTAAGAACCATGGAATCCATTTTCTACACTACAACCAAGGTGATTTAAACAAAATAGTCTTAATGAAGTTCAGTTTTTAAATGGCAGATTTTCTAATTGTGAATGCATTTAGCTCTGTTCTAACCCCAAATCCCACTCAAGCAAATGTAAAAGAACTTATTTACCTCTTCTCCTATCTGTGCTGTCCAATACGGTAGCATTAACATTAACGTTAAATAAGAGGAAGAATTCAGTTCCCCCACTACTTTATCCCCATTTCAAACAAGCTCCAGTCACAGCTACTGTAGTGGACGGTACAGTCATAGCACATTCCTACCAACACAGGCAGTGCTATTGGACAGTGCCGCTCTAGACTATGACGTCCACAAGGGCTCCTCCTAGACCTAACCTGAGCGCCCAGAACTGTCTTGAACTTTGAAAGTGCTCTCTAAATAACTGGTGAGTAAATCAATTCATTCGTACATCCCTTGATTCATTCAGGGTAAAAACCAAGGCCACTGCTCTGAGAAGACCTTGACGTTTGGTCTACCTCAGTCACCTGACCCATTCAGTAATGCCATTGCTAAGTCATCCCAACAGCAAAAACCCGCTTCAGAGAAAATTAAAACTTAGGTAACAAAATAAATAAATGCTCATGGCACCATTTGGAACATAATAGTGGATTTAAAGAACTCATGAAAGCCTCATTATCTATCACTCTTGGAATTCGCTTTCTCCTTTGCCTTATGAACCAATCATTCGAATTAACCCAGAAGTCTGTTTAGATTTAAAGCATCCCAATGTGTCCTTTGTGCCGAGTGAAGTCACGCTGGGCACTGTGGATTATAAATCCAGTATAGATGCTGTATTTAGCTTTACACACAAAGAAAGATTGAATAGGTGCGATTTTCTTTTAAGAGGATTATTACAGGGCTTTCAAAGAAGCACAAGCACCTCATTAATGGTTAATGTGTTCATTGGGTTTGAACAAATTCAATAACCCAGAGTTGCATTCAAATATTTTTATTTAAGCACCCTGGACAATTTTAGCCAATCACAGATAGGCAAAGGGTCTTTCAGGACAATGGTAAAATCACTACCTCCCTCATCCCAACACCTGGCTATGGGAGCATCTCCTTACCATTCCAGAAATGCTATTTGCCCTCAGGCCCACCCCTTCCCCCCCACCCCAAATATGCTCCATCTCAAGCTCTGACTCACTAAAGTCCCTGGAAACAAAGATAATATTCCTGAGGCCTGAAAAAAGCAGTGCAGGAAGCAAGGTTCTCTGCAGCTTTTTCAATGATGGATATTTAGCTTCCCTCCCTTTTATCTGTCTCCTTCCCTCTCCTCACACTCTCAGGGATGAAACAACTGAAAGGCAGGCCTGCAGCATTCCAGCAGAAGGGTTACAGACACAAAGGTTACCGTACTCTGCATCAAGCTAGCATGGAGTGGTGGTTTACATTCTGAGTCCCTTTACAAAGGACCTTGTGCCAACATGACCTCCTCTTCCCAAGTCACGGCCTCATGCCACACTGACGGTCTGTAGTCATTTCAGGGAACACAGACGAGGCCTGGTGCAGTGGCTCACGCCTGTAATCCTCGCACTCTGGGACGCCAAGGTGGAAGGATCGCTTGAGGTCAGGAGTTCGGTAGTTCAAGATCAGGAGTTCAGAAGTTTGAGACCAGGGAACACAGACAATGGAAAACCTGCTCAGATGACAGTTAGACCCAGGACAAGTGAAAGGAGTTGAATTTGAACAACTAGCAGCGAGGCATTGGGAGGAGCTCAGGCAAACACAGCTGCAGTCTTGCTAAGTGGAGGCTGGTGTTTCTGGAGCATGGGCTGAGTCCTTGACATACGTCACCCCAAACGCTCAGTCTGCACTTCACATTCTTGGGGTGAGTTTTACAGGAAAACTGTGGCACAAACGAGATAGTATAGAAGATGACTTTGGCTACTCATCTGAGCCTTGAGCCTACAATACTGAACAGAAGCTCTGAAAACAATTAACACTAGCTTGAATGGGGGTGGAGGTGGGAGGGGTGGTGGCAGTCCTTTGACAGATGTGGCAACCACTGGAGCAGGATTCTGCTGGCCCCGGTCACAGCTAGCACAAACTGATAACTGCAAGATCATTCATAGACCTTTTTCCTCATTTTAATGCTAGAAATCACATCCCAGGGTGGAGATTTAGCATGCTAATGAGACTTGTGATGTATGAAGAAGCAAGATCACTGGGTGGGCAGCTGCCAACAAGACCCCGCCTCTACATGCTGACACCAAACTTTCTCTCTCCCTTGTAAAATTCCTCAGCCCTTTGTTTGGATAGCCTTTCTGCTTGTTGCTTAATATTTGGCTGTGAAGCCCCAATAAGGCCTTGCCAATGACTCCTGTTCAGCCTCTGGCTAATTTCTATTGCACAGAGAGCCCAAGGGCCTGTATACGGTAAGGTAAATATCTTACCAGCTGTGCAGCTTCATCTGCAAAGTGAGGGTAATCTGACTCCTTATAGTTGACACAAAGATTCAGGGAGTTTTGTAATACAGTTAGAATGGTGTGAGGCTGAAGTAAGTGAAACATGCAGACACTTGCTATCCCGCAGTCCCCAACCTTTTGACCCCAAGGACGGGTTTCATGGAAGACAATTTTTCTACAAACTGGGGTGGGAGGTGGGGGTTCAGGATGATTCAAAAGCATTACATTTATTGTGCACTTTATTTCTATTATTATTATGTTGTAATATATAATGAAATAATTACACAACACACCATAATGCAGAATCAGTGGGAGCCCTGAGCTTGTTTGCCTGCAATTAGATAGATGGTCCCAGCGCTGACATCACTGCCTCGGCTCCACCTCAGATCATCAGGCCTCAGGCAATGGTTCTCGACCTTCCTCATGCTGGGACCCTTTAATACAGTTCCTCATGTTGTGGTGACCCCCAACTATGGCCCGAGGGCCTGTGCTGGTGACCGTGGTTGGGGGTCACCACAACATGAGGAACTGTATTAAAGGGTCTCGGCACGAGGAAGGTTGAGAACCACTGCCTTACAGCCTCCCGAGGCGTGTGCAACCTAGATTCCTCACGTGTGCAGTTTACAGTAGCGTTTGTGCTCCTATGGGAATCTGAGGCTTCACTGATCTGAGGGGGCAGAGACCCAGCGGCAATGCCCCCGATGGGGAGGGGCTGTAAGTACAGATGAAGCTTTGCTGGCTCACTCACCTGCAGCTCACCTCCAGCTGTGCACTTGGCCAGGCTCCTAACAGGCATGGATCTGGTCCAGGCCCAGCGGGTGGGAACAGCAGTGTTATACAGAAACAAGTAAGGCCCCATTTTGCTGATGAGAAAATGCGTTCTAGTTTCGGTTCTGTTGCTGACAAACTGTGGGACTTCAGGGAAATCCCTGAAGCTCCTGGGTCTTGATGTCACAAGATGTCAGGGTTTGTACTTGATTATTTGGATCCCTTTCAGCTATAAGCTTCTTCTGATGAACAGGAAAAACATAATTTCTTTGTAGCTTATTCCTTCACCATATCATTGTGCTTGTAATCTAGGGGTATTCACAGGTGGGGAGAGGGAGAGTTTGAAAGGAAGAGGGGTATTTTTGGTTGTCTTGAAGAGAAGAGAGTCATCTGGAACTGCCATTTGGTGAGAGAGTCAGGAGATGCTTAATGTTTATCAATGCGTACTGCAGTCCTGTCCAAGGTGCCAATGGAGCCTCTATAGAGATCACAGCTTCAGAATCTTGGTAGAAATCATGAGGTAAATCACAGGGAAGAAAAAGGAAGGTTTTCTCTGAAAGCTGTGGAGCCACCCAGCCACGGAGCCACGCAAGCTGTGGCTAGACAGCTACTCTTCTATATCCTCATGTAGCTGAACAGCCACACAATTGTGCAGCTACGGAACTGCACGGCTAAATGTCATGGAGCTGTGCCTGAAATCCTGCAGTTTTGTAGCCAAGTAACAATCCATCACTTTCTTCAAATGCAAGATGGGTGACAAATTAAGCGTGTACCCAGTGCATCGGTCTCAAGACAACAATGATGGAGCTCCTATTTCAGGCAGGCCTTCAGAGGGGATAGATGGTGAGCAAAACACAATTTCTGCCCACCAAAAGAAATTGTACACCTGTGCATATGTGCATGAGCTGACCGTACAGCCATGGGAATAACAATTAGAGGAACAGGGATACCGAGGAACAGATCAGTTCCACTTGGGGAGAACCTGGGAGGTTTTGCACAGGTGGTGGCTTTGGGATTAGACTTGTACAATGAGTAAGTGTGAAGGAAAAACCTTCCATCTGAAGAAACCACAACACTAAAGACACAGAGAAGGAAGGAAAGGGCAGGCCTCGGAGACAGTGGGGACTCAAGAGTGTGGAATTGGTAGGGACAGAGGGCTCAGGCTGGATGGCCCAGGGCCTGGAATGCCATCCTGAGAATGCCATCATTCGTCTAGCAGGAAACAGAGGTCATGAAACCTTTGGGCATGAGAGTGACAAGCTCACATCCATGGCCCCGGAAAGATGCTCTGGCAGGAACGTGAGAAATGAACTGAAGAAAGGTCAGAAGTAAACGAAGGGTTTGGAGGCTCCAGCAGGGGCACTTAACCCCATATCTGCTTCCCTCTGTCACGGGACCGAAGCCTAAACCCCGCCCGTCACTCACAAGGCCTTCCATGTCCCACCCCTGCATATACCCTCTCCTGCCCCACGCCCCTCTCTCGGTTCCCTCCGGTCACTGCGGCCTCATTCTCTGCCTCGTCACATCAGCTCATCCTGCCTCAGGGCCTTCGCACTTGCTGGGGGCTCTTCCTGGAGCATTCTGCCCCCTAAGGTTCACAAGACTATGCCTGCTCTTCACTCCCAATTTAACCAAAATATCGCTTCCTCCAAAATGCCTTCCCTGCCCACCAATCTTCTAGGCTTCCCCATCTCCAGTTACTTTCTACTTCATTACTTTAGTTTTCTTCATGGTGCTTACTGGCCCCTAAAATTACCCTGGTTATTCATGTCTCTGCCCATCACCTTCACTTGAATGGAAGCTCCAACAGCAAGGTCCTGTCAGTATTGTTCACTGCTACAGCACCAGTACCTAGAACAGAGCCCACCCCAGAGTGGCTGCCGAAGAATAGTTGTGGAAGGGAAGGAGAAAAGAAGGGCACTTTCTATGTGAGAAATGCATGAATTTAACTGTGCTTGTGATTTTCGTTAAGAGACAAACATAAAGCCTTTATGAGATGTTTGCCAAGTCACCAAGAAGCCCCCAATTTGGGAAGTCAGTGGGAGGTGATTCAAAGGGGGAGCATTAATGAGGGCCGGAACCAGGGCGGGAGTCCTGGGACTGAATGGAAGGGAGCAATTCACTGCCACCATTCATTCTGAAGACAGCTTGTAGGACAGTCTCATGTCTTACCCGCAGCCAAGAAACTATGCCTGGCTAACTTGAAGGGTAAAATCTCACCTCCTTTGTAGTTCTTAAAACTGCCATGCTCTTCTAGAAACTTGTCATGCCTCCATCCAGAGGTGGAGTCTATTCTCCTTCCTCTGAATCTGAGCAGCTTGTGGTTCACGTGTAACCAGTAGGACACAGGAGAAAGGACAACGCTTGTTTTCCAAGGCAAGGACGTAAAGGGCAACACAGCTTCTGCCTCACCAGCTGGGACTTGCGCTGGCGCTCCGGGAAGTTATGTAAACACCTGAGTGGCCTCACGGTGTGAGGAAGCCCAGACCAACCCTCACGGAAAGACTCAGCTGCTCCATCTGACAGCAAAACTCCAGTATTTTATTCACCAAATAACTTTAGGAATTTTTTGCTTTTCAAAATATCCCAGTCGGCTCAAATATTCAAAACCTTCCTATGGTACCTGACAGTACCACAAACCATTTTGCTTAACCACATTAAACCATTAAACCACAAATATATATCAAATATTCAAAACCTTCCTATGGTACCTGTAGCTCAGTGGTTAGGGTGCTGGCCACATACACCGGGGCTGGCGGGTTGGAATCCGGCCTCGGCCTGCTAAAAACAACAATGACAACTATGACAAAAAAATAGCCAGGTGTTGTGGTGAGTGCCTATAGTTCCTGCTACTCAGAAGGCTGAGGCAAGAGAATCGCTTAAGCCCAAAAGTTTGAGGTTGCTGTAAGCTGTGACACCATGGCGCTCTACCGAGGGCAACATAGCAAGAATCTGTCTCAAACAAAACAAACAAAAAAACCTCAGTCATCCTCAAAGCATAAAGATTTGCAAATAGTGAATATAGTCAAAAGAACAGGTTAAGAGATGTAGACAGATTATATACAGGAGGGAAAGACAATTTGCACACAATCATGGGGAAAGACAGCAACGTCGCTCACAGAGATACACACTAACACTGGGCCTCAGTTTCTCTCCTATGAAAGTGGTACAAATGCCTAAGTCGGACAACACACTCTGTTGGTAAGGCCATAGGGAAATGGGCACAGCTGATGGGAATGCAAATGGTACCATCCCTGGGAAGCGGAATTTGGCAATACCTAGCAAAATGGTTTGTGTTCAGCCTGTGGCCCAGCCATCCCACTGTCAGAAATCTGTCTAAAGATACTCCAGCCAAAGTTAAAAGACACATGGATAAGACTATTTATTACAGCAGAAGACTGGAAATAACTCCAAAGGCCGTAAGTAGGAGGCTGGTTTAATAAACTAGGACACATCCACACAATTGAATCCTATGTAGCTATAAAAAAAAATGAAAAATTTATATAAATTTTAAGGATACAGTGTTAAGTGAAAAGCCAAAGTACAGAATGGTGGGTAGAGTATGTTTTTTTTTTATCTTTAAAAGGGCATGCATATAAATACAGATATAGATATAATTTGTGTGCAAGTGTGTATTTGATTATGTTAAAAAAGAAAAGATAAACCAAAAAGTAATACAATGGTTATTTATAAGATGATAAAATGAACAAAGTAGAGAGGGCAGAGACCAAAGTTAGACATCTTAAATGTAGCTTGTTTAATAGATTTGTCACTGGAAACTTATAAATGTTTGCTCATTATAAAACAAAATTAAACTGAAATGAAAGAAACAGAAATTATTCCTGGAAAGCAAAAGCAACATGAAACAAATGAATCTACCTTTATAGCAAGTTGATGGCTTAATCACACAGCAAGAAATTATTTCAAGTGACTCTATTTTTATTTTATTTTATTTTATTTTTTTGCAGTTTTTGGCCAGGGACAGGTTTGAACCTGCCACCTCCAGTACATGGGGCCGGCGCCCTATTCCTTTGAGCCACAGGCACGACCCTCAAGTGACTCTAAAACATAGTAATCTAACTGTATGTGTGTCACTATTGGGATATACCCTAAGGACAGAAAAAAAGTCTAAAAAATCTTGGAAAATATTTTCAATAATCATATTGTTAGGTATATAATATAAACCAAGTAAGTACTTATAATGTTAGAAACCAAGATTTTCAGCCTCTCAACAAAAGAACAAAAATAAAATTTTAAAAGGATGAAAATTTGAATAGACAATATCAATACAAATACATTTTGTGAGACAAGGTCTCATTATGTCACCTGGGCTAGAATACAGTAGCATGATCAGAGCCCACTGCAGCCTCAAACTCTTGGACTCAAGTGATCCTCTCACTTTAGCCTCCTGGACATGCACTGCTACTGCTACATGTGGCTACTATTTTTAATTTTTTGCAAAGATAGGAGTCTTGCTTTGTTGTCCAGGATGGTCTTGAACTCCCAACCTTAGACATCCGCCCACCTCAGTCTCCCAAAGTGCTAGGATAACAGGCCTGCCCCACACCACCGGGCCACCACACTGTTTCTTTCCTTTTCTTTTTTTGCAGTTTTTGCCCGGGGCCAGGTTTGAACCCACCACCGCCAGTATATGGGGTCGGCGCCCTACTCCTTTGAGCCACAGGCAATGCCTTACACTGTTTCTTTAAAAAGAAAATAAATAATTCCTAGCTCTGTCCCCTGATAAGCCATATAAACGACCAACCCAGCAGCAATGAGCAGCCTAGGTGTCCATGCTGTAGTCTCTAAATATTGTATTTCAATTAAAGGAATCTGGGATCCTTGGAGAAATGGCTAATTCCAAGTTTAGTACAGAAAAATACAAGATGAGCCGAGAAAAAAATGTATCATACCAGAAAGCAAAGACTATCAAAAGCCTTTGGAGTTGTAGAAAAGGGAGCCAAGAGTCAAACTGAGAGGCTCCCACTAGCCAAAGAGGGGACAGTTTGAGCACACACACACAAAATAATAAGTGCAATGGATTAAAACACATCAAATATGGTAAAAAGCCATAAGCTCATGGTGATACTTTAAAAATACTCATGGGTCACCTTTGAAAGACATTAGGGAAGAAATTGAGAACAATTACAGGGGAAAAATTAGGCGTTTACTCAGCTTTCTTAGGGAAATCAAATGGGTGATGAGGAAAAGCTATTCTTTATAAGAGAATTCCAGGCCAGGCACGTTGGTCAAGCCCATAATCCTCACACTCTGGGAGGCAGAATGGATGGATGCCTGGGCTTAGGAGTTCGAGACCAGCCTGAGCAAAGTGAGACCCCCATCTCTACCCAAAACAGAAAGACTAGTCGGGCATCATAGCAGGCGCCTGTGGTCCCAGCTACTCCAGAAGCTGAGGCAGGAGGATTTCTTGAGCTCAAAGAATTTGAGGTTGCTGTGAGCTATGATGACATCACAGCATTCTACCCAGGATGATGGAGTGAGCCTCTGTCTCAAAAATAAATAAATAATACTGAAGGTGGCGGGTTCAAACCCAGCCTCGCCAAACTGCAAAACAGAAGAATAGTCAGGCCTTGTGGCGGGCACCTGTAGTCCCAGCTACTCGGGAGCCTGAGGCAAGAGAATCACCTAAGCCCAGGAGCTGGAGGTTGCTGTGAGCTGTGTGACGCCACTACACTCCACCGAGGGCGATAAAGTGAAACTCTGTCACTACAAAAATTAATTAATTAATTAATTAATTAATTAATTAATTAATTCCTGCCAATAAATATTGAAGAAACATTAGAATATCACCATTTTGTGATTCTTAATGAAATAATTTATGTTGGCAATGGTTATCAACAACTGCTACAACCATTAGGTAGAAAGCTGATGAGAAACTTTATTATGGGTGGATCAGGTTGCCTAAGCCTATGGGCCACAAACCCCAAACCCTGGGCCACAGATTGATAGGTCAATGGCCTCTTAGGAACTGGGCCACACAGCAGGAGGTGAGCATTAGCAAGCAAAGTGTCATCTGTCACTGCAGATGGGACCCACTGATTCTGTACTATAGCAATTTGTATAATTATTTCATTATATATTATAATGCAATAATAATAGAAATAAAGTACATAATTAAAGTAATGTACTTGAATCATCCTGAAACCCTCCCCCTCCCTCCCTAGTTCGTGGAGAAACTGTCTTCCTGGTACCAAAAAGATTAGGGACTACTGGCCTAAGCCAAAATGAGCGATAACCAGATATTGTGTAGTGCTGGTGTGTCACATTGGAAAGAGTCCATCATCAATAAATAAGTATTCTTGCCAAAAAAGAAAAAAAAAATCAATCCTGCACCCCATCAAGCCTGTCATTCTACTTACAGTTTGTGAGAAATATAGAAACATTTTTTTCAATTAACTAACTTATTGGCAAATGACAATTGTGTATATTTACAGTCTACAACATGTTTGGATACGTGCATACATCCTGGTAGGCTAAAGCAAGCTAATTATCCATTATCCATTATCTCACATTCATTTTTTTGTGATGAGATCACTTAAAACCTACTCTTTTAGCAATCTACTCCCCCTTATCTGCAGTTTTGTTTCCACGATTTCAAGTACCTATGGTAATATTAAATAGAAAATTCTAGAAATAAACAATTCATGAGTTTTAAATTGCACATTCTTCTGAGTAGGTGAGGAAATCTCTTGCTGTCCCCTTCCATCAGGTCTGGGATGTGAAACCTCCCTTTTGCCCACATATCCTTACTGTAGACACCACTGGCCCCTCAGTCTCTTCATCGCCGTCTTGGCAATGAGATTGGCTATCACAGTATCACAACGTTTATATTCAAGTCATCCTTCGTTTACTTATTAATGGTCCCAAACCTCCAGAGCAGTGATGCTGGCAATCTGACATGCCAAAGAAAAGCCATAAAGAGCTTCTTTTAAGGGAAAAGTGAAAGTTCTTGGCTTCATAAGGAAAGAGAAAATATCACATATATAGCATTCAGGACTATCAGTGGTTTCAGACATCTTCTGGGGGGTCTTGGAACACATTTCCATGGATAAGGGGGGACTTCTGCACACAACACATTGTTAATAATGGTAGGCACCATGTTGAATAAAGTATCTGAACTTTTTCCTCCTATCTAACTTAATACAGGAACATTTTAAATACCATAGGGCTGCAATCCATCAAATCCCCAAACTGGGAAACTCAACAAGACAAAAACTCCAATTTCTTCAACAAATAAATTGAAGAGAGAGAGAGGAAATGGGAAACCTATACATTGAAAGAAACTTAAAAAAGAAAAGATACCAACCAAATACAATGTGTGGGTGTTGTTCTATATCAATTCAGACAAACCAATTATAGAAAAAGATTGATGATACCACTGAAGAAATTTGGACACTCACTGGATTTTTATTATATTAGAGACTTAAGAAGTTTTTGTTAATTTTTGTGTGTGATAATGGTATTATTAAGTTGAAGCATACAGAGAATTATTGGCATTTTGATATTTCAACCTGCAAAAATGTCAATTTCATATGATCCAATCTAATTTTTTTTAACTTATATATACAATTTTTTTTCTTTTTTATTAAAGCATAGCTGTGTACATCAGTACAATCATGGGGTACAATGTGCTGGTTTCATATACAATCTGAAATATTTTCACCAAATTGGTTAACATAGCCTTCATGGCATTTTCTTAGTTATTGTGTTAAGACATTTATACTCTGCGTTTAGTAAATTTCACCTGTACCCTTCTAAGATGCACCATAGGTGAGATCCCACCAATTACCCTCCCTCCATCCATCCTTCCCCCGCCCCTCCCTTGCCCCTTTCCCCATATTTTTATGCTATAATTGGGTCATAGCCTTCATATGAAAGGTATAGATTAGTTTCATAGTAGAGCTGAGTACATTGGATACTTTTTCTTCCATTCTTGAGATACCTTGCTAAGAAGAATATGTTCCAGCTCCATCCATGTAAACATGAAAGAGGTAAAGTCTCCATCTTTCTTTAAGGCTGCATAATATTCCATGGTATACATGTACCACAATTTATTAATTCATTCATGGGTCAATGGCACTGGGCTTCTTCCATGACTTAGCAATTATGAATTTATGAATTGGGCTGCAATAAACATTCTAGTACAAATATCTTTATTATAATGTGATTTTTGGTCTTCTGGATATATACCTAGTAGAGGAATTATAGCATTGAATGGCAGGTCTATTTTTAGATCTCTAAGTATTCTCCAAACACCTTTCCAAAAGGAACGTATTAGTTTGCATTTCCACCAGCAATGCAGAGCTGTTCCCTTTTCTCCACATCCACGCCAACATCTCTGGATTTGGGATTTTGTGATGTGGGCTAATCTTACTGGAGTTAGATGATGTCTCAAAGTAGTTTTGATTTGCCTTTCTCTGATGATTAAGGATGGTGAGCATTTTTTCATGTGTCTGTAGGCCGTGCACCTGTCTTCTTCAGAGAAGTTTCTCTTCAGGTCCCTTGCCCATCCTGAGATGGGATCACTTGTTCTTTTCTTGCTCATACGTTTGAGTTCTCTGTGGATTCTGGTTATTAAACCTTTGTCAGAGGCATAACCTGAAAATATCTTCTCCCATTCTGATGGCTGTCTGCTTGCTTTACTCACTGTGTTCTTGGCTGTGCGGAAGCTTTTTAATTTGATCAGATCCCAGTAGTGTATTTTGGATATTGCTTCAATTGCCTGGGAGGTGTCCTCCTCATAAAGTATTCTCCCCAGCCAATTTTTTCAACTGTTTCCCCTGCACTCTCTCTAAGAATTTTTATAGTTTCGTACCTTAAGTTTAAGTCCTTTAACCAGCGAGAGTCAATTTTTGTTGGAGGAGAAAGGTGTGGGTTCTGTTTCAGTCTTTTACAGGTCACCAGCCAATTCACCCAGCACCATTTATTGAATAGGGAATCCTTTCCCCAATTTATATTTTTAATAGGCTTATCAAAAATCAAATGATGATAAGTGTCTGAGTTCACCTCTTCGTCTTCAATTCTATTCCATACATCTACCTCTCTATTTTTGTGCCAGTACCCATGCTGTTTTGATCACTATTGATTTATAGTGTAGTCTGAAATCTGGAAGCGGGATTCCTCCCGATTTATTTTCATTTCTGAGTAATGTCTTGGCTATTTGGGGTTTTTTCTGTTTCCATATAAAATGAAGTACTAATTTTTCCAGGTCTTTAAAGTATGACAGAGGTGTTTTAATAGGGATCGCATTAAATCTGTAGATTGCTTTAGGTAGTATAGACATTTTAACAATGTTGATTCCTCCCAGCCATGAGCATGGTATATTTTTCCATCTGTTAACATCGTCAGCTATTTCTTTTCTCAGAGTTTCATAGTTCTCTTTATAGAGATCTTTTAAATCCTTAGTTAGATACACTCCTAGATATTTCAACTTCTTTGGCACTATTGTAAAGGGAATAGAGTCCTTGATTGTTTTTTCCCCTTGACTATTATTGGTATATATAAAGGCTACAGATTTATGAGTGTTAATTTTGTATCCTGAGACGTTGCTATATTCCTTGATCACTTCTAGGAGTTTTGTAGTTGATTCCCTGGGGTTTTCCCGATATATAATCATATCTTCTGAGAAGAGTGACAGTTTGATCTCCTCTGGTCCTATTTGGATCCCCTTGATTGCCTTCTCTTGCCTGATTGCAGTGGCTAACACTTCCATTACGATGTTAAAAAGCAGTGGTGACAGTGGGCATCCTTGCCTGGTAGCTGAGCTGAGTGGAAATGATTTCAATTTTACTCCATTCAATATGATATTGGCTGTGGGTTTGCTGTAGATGGCCTGTATCAGTTTAAGAAATGTTCCTTCTATGCCTATTTTCTTAAGCGTTCTGATCAAGAAAGGATGCTGGATATTGTCAAAAGCTTTTTCTGCATCAATTGAGAAAATCATATAGTCTTTGTTTTTTCATTTGTTCATGTGATGTATTATATTTATGGGTTTATGTATATTGAACCATTCTTCAGACCCTGGGATGAAATCCACCTGTTCATGGTGTATAATTTGTTTGATGTGTTGTTGGATTCTGTTTGCTAGGATCTTATTAAATATTTTTGCATCAATATTCATTAGAGATATTGGTCTATACTTTTCTTTTCTTGATGGGTCTTTTCCTGGTTTGGGTATTGGGGTAAAATTTGCTTCATAGAATGTGTTGGGAAGTATTCCATCTTTTCCTATGTTTCGGAAAAGGTTAAATAATATAGGTATGAGTTTCTCTTTAAAGGTTTGGTAGAATTCTTTTGTGAAGCCATCTGGTCCCGGGCTTTTCTTTTGGGGGAGACTTCTTATAGTTGATGCTATTTCAGAACTTGATATAGGTTTGTACAAAATATCCACTTTTTTCTGGCCGAGTCTAGGAGGGTGGCATGTTTCCAAGTATTGATCTCTTCTAATATATTTTTAAGACTTCTTAATTCTTAGAGATTCATACCAAATTTTTTATGAATGAAGTTACCTGACTTCTGGAAATTGCTTCAAAATTACCCAATTGGTGAAGAGGAATGGAGACAGAGATGAAGCAAGATTTGTAATGTGCTGATAATTGTTAAGCCAGGTAATAGGTAAGTGTGGGTTCATTATGCTATTCTCTAAGTTTATATGTATAGTTTGAGACATATATGTATAGTTTTAAAATCTTTACACTTTTTGTTTTGTCGTTGCAGTTTGTCTGGGGCCAGGTTCAAACCTGCCACCCTCGGTATATGGGGCTGGTGCCCTACTCACTGAGCCATAGGTGCTGCCCAAATTTTTACACTTTTATATATGCTTGAAATGCTACTACAATTAAAGGATTCCAGAATTGTTTTTCTGTGTGTGTGTGTGAGACAGAGCCTCAATCTGTCACCCTGGGTAGAGTGCTGTGACATCATAGCTCACAGCAACCTCCAATTCCTGGACTCAAGCCATTCTCCTGCCTCTGCCTCCCAAGTAGCTGGGACTACAGGTGCCTGCCACAACGCCCGGCTATTTTTTGGTTGCAGCTGCCATTGTTGTTTGTTGGGCCCTGGCTGGATTTGAACCCGCCAGCTCAGGTGTATGTGACTGGCGCCTTAGCCACTTGAGGCACAGGTGCCAAGCCCAGAATTGTTTTTAACCAATTTCAACCAAATGGTGTCTGATGCTCAACTGAAGATATATTCTGGTTGTGCACGTGTGTGTACACAAATACATATGTGTGCAGGTGCTTTGTTTAAATCACCTTCTAACTTTTTGTTACATTTCCCACTGATTCATTACTTATTGCTATGAGGTTTTAAAGTATAGTTAGTGTTTGAATTCTGGAATAGTCAGTGTTTGAATTTTGAATTGATGTGCAAATGAAAAAAATATGGCTGAAGGGCACACTCACTCTGGGTCCCTTGGTTAACATTTTTTAGTAGCTTCTATTTAAATGATGCATTTTTTTCTAAGACATTCACTGGGTGTTTTCTGAAGCCTTTTGTAATGGCTGGAAGCCCCCCTCCCCTGCAAAGGAACACCTGATTCAGAAAAGTAAACATTATAACAGCAACCCATTCATTCGCTGCCCAGACTCACAACCAAGCTGACGTGCAGTGACTTTCTAAAAACCCTCAACTCTGTCATTACAGCCTGAGGCAATAACTGAGAGTTAAAGAAAGATGAGATGCCAGGGAGAGGGTATTCTTCACACCTAGAAGAACAACCCACACTGGTAGAAATGCTGTCTGATTGAGAGTCAGCTGGAAAAGCAGCTGAGGCCACAGATGCACTCGAAAAGTCGGATTCAACAATGACCTGCACTGAAAGGACAGAAGGGTCCGGATATTCCTGGAAGCCCAAAGCAGAGAGAGCTCCTTTGAGAACTGGGAAGGAGATGAAATTAATCTTCAGGTACCTCTGCCTTACTCTGCATAATGCCATTGTATTCTTCCCAAATCACACCCAATTATTTGCATAACGAACTAATATCTTGATGAGCTAATATAATCAGAAATCCTTCAAAAACTGCCTTCAAGGTAAAAAATAAGCTTCATGACACAAATTCATTCTTTGTTCATTCCACGAAGATTGTTTGAGTACGATGCACCGAGTGTAGAGGAGTGATTGAGGGCTGGCACTAGTAACTGCAAATCTTTTACTCTTTTCTCTCCCCTACACCGCCTTCCACGTTAAAGACGTGGCTGTTAAATCTGGCTGTGCCTTACAATCACCATGACAGGAGTGGGCTCATTCACATATGTATGGTTGATGGTTGCTTTGGCACTAAAGACAGGGAGGTTGAGGAGTTGCAAAAGAAACCAGGTGGCCCTCAAAGCCTAAAATGTAGTTTGCCAACTTCTGATCTAGGACCTCTGGTCTCTCTGAGTGGTCCCTGGACAAGCAGCATCAGCATCATTTGGGAGCTTGTTGAAAATGCACTCTCACTTGCCCAGGGCCTGCAAAATTCCACTCTGCGCTGACCTGGAGAACTTGCTAAACAGGCAGGCTCTCTGGTTTCACCACACTCTACCAAATCCAAAGCCCCAGGGGTAGGGCCTTCCTTTTTTTGTTGGGGTTTTGGGTTTTTTGTTGTCGTTCATTTGTTTTTGAGACAGAGTCTCACTCTATCATCTTTGATACAGTGTGATGGCCTCATAGCTCACAGCAACCTCAAATTCTTGGGCACAAGCAATCCTCTTGCCTCAGCCTCTCCAGTAGCTGGGACTACAGGTGCCCACCACAACGTCCAGCTATTTTTAGAGATGGGGTCTCTCACTCTTGCTCAGGCTGGCCTCCAACTCCTGAGCTCAGGCAACCCACTTGAGCCTCCTAGAGTGCTAGGATTACAGGCGTGAGCCACCATGTTTTAAGTTCCCAGGTAAATCTGGTGCGCAGCCACTAGGGAAGCAGAAAGATGAATGTGGCCCCGACCTGTAGAGGTCACTGTGTTGGCTGCAGGATCTGCCCCTGGGGATTGCAGCTCCAGGCCCTCTGGGGCCCCTTTCCAAGAACTGCACCCTGGATGGAAACAGCCCCACCCCAGATCACATGCCCTGGCTAGGGGCATCCTGCATCTGATGCCTAGTAGATACAAGGTGAGAAGGCCTGGGCTCCTGATCTCAGTGTTGAAGGGCCACGCCAGCTCCAGAACTCCACAGGGGATCAGCCGAGGCACCTGTTGGAACAGCCGTTCCCCTTCTCCCTCTGCACCCTGCACCCCTCACAGGTGGTGTTCCCTAGATCTCTCCCCAGTGAAAGTCCATCTCAGGGTCTCTTTCCCGGGTCTATCTTTAAGAGTATACAGTATGATAGCAGAGATAAGTCACAGCCACAAATTAAAAGAATTCAAAACAGAGTAAGTGTCCTAAAAGGTGAGTGCTAGCTGGAAACACAAGACTGGGGTGGAAGGGTGGGGTTGAGGCAGAGGAATCAGGCCCTCAGGCACAGGGCAGCCTCCAGCCAGGCTGGGTGGAGAGGACATGTGGATGGCTAGTAGAAGAGGAGGCTGGAGAGAAAGCCTTAAATGCCACTCTGAGCCATTTGCGTTCCATAGGCAATGGGAAATCATGAAAGGCTTAGAGCAGAATAACAAGATAATGATCCCAGCTCTACATGGGCCCATTCACCTGGCAATTTGTGAAAGGGACCAGAGTGGGAATGATTGAGGATAGGGGACCAATCCCCAAGCTGCCACAAACGTCCAGGTAAAAGAAAAGCAGGAAAGACCAGAGCTAGCATTGTCCCAGGGGCTGGTATAAAGCAGGGGTTCCCAACCATTTAGGCACCGGGTAACAATTTCATGGAAGACCATTTTTCCATAGATGGGAGGAGGGGAGATGGTTTGGGGATGATTCAAGCACATTACCTTTACTGTGCACTTTATTTCTATTATTATATTGTAATATATAAAGAAATAATTATACAGCTCACCCTAATACAGCATTGGGGGAGCCCTGAGCTTCTATTTCTGCAAGTAGACGGCCCCAGCACTCACATCACTGCCTCAGCTCCACCTCAGCTCATCAGACATTAGAGTCTCCTGGGGAGCGTCCAACCTAGATCCCTCATACGCGCAGTTCACAGTAGGGTTCGTGCTTCTATGAGAACCTAGCACTACTGCAGCTCCAGTAGAAGAGAGAGCTCAGGTGGCGATACCAGCCATGTAAATACAGATGATGCTTCCCTTGCTGCCCCACTTCTCACTTCCTGCTGTGTGCTCAGTCAGGTTCCTAAGATTGGGGAAAGAGACAGACCTAGGTTCCCAACCCCACCCAGTCACTTGCAACCTGCATCATCTCACAACCCTGACTCCCCCCACCTATAAAACAGAAATAACAAGAGTTAAATCATAAAATCCGCAGTGCCTGGCACAATGCTGAGCACCCCATTAATGAAAGCCACACTCAGGAGATGGCGATTGTCTTCATTTATTACCCCAGCAAGAAGGTCCAGCCTTAGCTGCTATGAAGACTGCCCTTGCAAAGTGATTCTTGGAAGTAATAATTTAATGAGGCCTTGGTTTCAAACTCACCTGTTGTTTATTGAGGTACTTAAACCTGAATCCTTTCTCTTATGAAGGGTGTGCAAGCCGTCTCCTTCCACTATAACTGCTGTCCATGCCCTGTTGTTATGGTGACAGGTTTCCCCAACAGCCTTGCTGTTTCCTATTAATACAAACCTGTTCAGTTTCCTCATGTCCTCAAGTCCACAAGCCCTGTAGACAGCGGCAGGGTGATTTTTTAGAACTTCTGCAGAAAGAGGCACTGTCAACTCTTTAAATTTGCCAGTTGGCAGTGTGCTGCTTCTCCCCCAGAAACCCCCAGCCTGAGCATTAGCACAAGCCCGCACAGCCAAGTGCCATGAATGCTTCCACTAATTGGAAATCGGGGCCTCAGAATATCAGCTGGCACATCAGTCTCTGGCTGGCATTAACCTTGCAAGGAAATGAAGCAAAAGACAAAGCCGCATCCAGCGTGCATTTCATGCACACACTACAGCATGTTTAGGGAATTGTTGCATCATTTAAAAAATTATTTCAATATTAGCAGGTGTAGCTTTTCCAGCAAATGTTCACCTTATGAACTCACTTGACACATGAAAATATTACTAAAAACAATGTTATTATTATGGCAAAATCTTAATGCTAGCAATCATATCTCCTTTGTTTCCAGGACTCCTCTCCCTCTTCACTACCCGCTTTCTTTCTTGCCCCACTTGCTCTTACAATCTCTGCTCCCTGACCATAGCCCTAGGTGAGAGAGGCAGCCACCCTGCTGGCAGTCTGCCCAGTATCTGTTCTCCCCCTTTTTTTTTTTTTTTTGCAAAAAGGACCCTCAAACTTTTGGGATAGGATGTGCCAACTAAAAGTCGTGGTTCCCTGGATTCTTTTGCAGCCAGGTACACCCATGTCACACGGTTCTGGCTGGTGAGACTCACAAAGCTTACTGGGCTCTGGAAAACCTGCCATTTTGCAGATAAGGAATAGATCAGGCAGAATGCTCCTTCCGACCCATCTTCTTCCTAGCTAAAATAAGATGGTGCAGCATCTCACAACCATGAGGATGAAATTCAACACTAAGGATGGCTGAGCAAAAAGCCCAAAGGAGCCCAGGTCATTGATAGCATCCTTGAGTGGGTGTGGCTACCTAACCCCAGACTGCTTGGGCAGACCCTGGACTTGCTAAATCCCAGTCCTGTCATTGGTTACTATTCAGGCAACCAGACACAATAATTCCTAATTGGTACAAAAGGTGAGAAGGGTTCCCCCATTTAACAAATACCCACCGAGTGCCTCCTCTGTGCTGGGCACTGCGCAAAGCACTTGGACTACAACAGTGAGTCAGTCAGCCAGATCCTTGAGCTCACAGAGTGAGGAGTCAAGAAATAAATAATAAATGGACAAAACAATGGCAGACTGTGGTGTTAGGTAGGAAATGATCAGAGAGCCACTGGGAAGGCTGGTCTTTCAGAGGAGGTGAAATCTGAATTGAGAGCTAAAGGGGGAAGTGAGGTTAACTATGTCCAGGGGGCTGGGGAGTGGGAGGAAGTGCATTCCAGAGAGTGTGAGCTTGGTGACAGGAAAGAGCAGGGTGTATTCAAAGAGCAGAAAGGAATCCAGTGTGGACATGCCAAATGAAAGAACAGGATAAACAAGCAGAGAAGCAAGAGAGAAATGCAGGGTCCTGGAGGCCAAGGAAAGGACTGGGATTTTATCCCACATACAGTAGAATGGGAAGCTATCAGAAGGCATTGAACAAGAGGGTGACAGGACCTGCTACATGCACCTAAAAGATTGCTCTGCATATGACATGAAGAATGAACTGGTAAAGGCAAGAATAAAAGGAGGCTATTGAAAGGTTGGGGTGAAAGATGACGGTGGCTGGGGCTCCGGACAGGCCAGTGGAAAGGTAGAGTCGACCTTCCCCCAAGTGGAGCTGCCTGTGAAGTCCCTGTGTGTGGTTACAAGAAATTGCACTTAGAATCCTAACAAGCATCCTAACAAGCATCTAATTGCAGTTAGAATCCTAACGAGATTAGAGGAAAGGAGGGTTAAATCTCTGAGACGGCAAGAAGGACCAAAGATGGGTGACCAGAAGGAAAAATGAGAGAATTAACAGCAAATCTTTGGGGGGCGGTTGTTTTTGTTTTTTGTTTTTGGAGTTCAGGGAAATAATGCTATTGTGTTGGGAGCTATTATGTGGGGACCCATCACAGAGTATGAATAAGAAATTAACAGCACTGTCAGGAGGTGGTGAGATCATCGAGGTTCCAGTGCATGGATTGCTGGTAGGTGCAGTCACCAACACTCATGGCTTTCTCCAGCAGTGCCAGGCAGCTCTGAAACTGGGATGTAAGGAGCAGAGGGGAAGGGTGACCCAAGGCCTGAGATTGGCATGACAATGAGCCCAGCGCAGCGTTGAGGAAGTAAGGCGATCCTGATTGCCAGGGTGGGAAGCACTGAAACATATTTGTGAAAGCGTTAATTCTTCAGTGATTTCCATCTTCAATATGGAAACTGCAACCCAGAGAGGCTAAGAAACTTGCTGAAGGTCACACATCAGATAAATATCTGTTGGTAAAGTCAAATTTATCAACCATTGAGCTATAGTTTCTCCAAACAAAGTAACAGGGAGGGTAATAGATGAAGAAAGTAGGTTGAGGTCCAAAGACTGGAGGTCATGATGCTCATGAAAAGCTGGCTCCTTGTACGGAAGGACAGGCATGGCTATATTAAGGTGTGGTGCAGTGGAGAAGACAGTCAGACTCTTGGTTGAATTTCCAGGCCAAAGGGCATCTAGCTGCTAGCCACTGACTCAGCTTTGCCTAACCCCCCACGAAAATACCCATGAAGACACAGAAAAAGTCCAACATTCCACATCACCACAAGTGAAGATTAGTAAACAACCTAACCTCAGAATCTAGGAGTAATTGGAACCAATCAAAAAGCAGATCCAGTAAGATTATGAAAAACATACTCACTTTTGGGTTTGCTTCATCACACACAAGCCACAAGGCAAGCTGTAGGCAGACACCCCACACCTATCACGTGTGTCACGGAGGCCCAGAGCTGTGTCTGGAGTGGCACTAGCCAGAACACTCGCAGACAACCTGGTTGACCTCATAGGCGTTTGAGACTCAGAGAGCTGGGCCCTAAACACACACAGGCCATGTTTCTGCGTCTGTAAATCCCAGAACACAAAGCAGCACGCTCAGCTGAGCCTGCTGCAGGGGAGTGTAGGGGAGGTAGGCAGGGAACATAGAGGAGATTCCATACAGTGCTTCATATATAATTTTCCTGAATTCAACTACATTTGCTAAGTATTGAAAGAAAAAAGAGGAGAAAAATCTCTTCACTTACCCACCACCTTTCTTTCCCCTTGCTCTTTCTCCATTCAAACTAGACTCTGACTCCTACTACCTCCGAATATTTTCCTAAACACTGAGGAACATGTGTTCATGCATTTAAAACTAGAAAAGTGCAATTTTCTGTGCAAAGACTGCTCGTCTTGAATGAGCCCATCAGGTGACTGGGATACAGGTGATTCTCGGAGCATCCCCGAAGCCCTGCTGAACCCAGGCACAGGCCACTCACCACAGAGGAGGGAGTGGCCTACGGACCACAGAGCTGCAGGGCCCAGCCTTGTAAATGCTGGTAGGAGGTCCCGCTTCAAATCATTAATATTTGCAAAAATGCCCAAGGCAATTGGGGTGCAGGAGGATCCTAAATTCATGCTTAGCAGTACAGCACCGTGGCCGCTGCCCAGGATGTGGAAACAAGTGGCCTGAATGCCCATCCTGGCTTTCCCATTTCCAAGCTGGGTGACCTCGCTCAATCTCCTAATCTCACTGTGCCTCAGTTTTCTCATGTGGCGAATGGTGATAACAATGGTTGATGAGGTTATTTCAGAAAGTGATGTGAACTAATGCTCAAAGGAAAAGTTCTCACAGGTAGTAGATGTTCAGTAAGTGCTACTTCAATCTAAATGATAAGGAAACAGGCCCAGTGTGAGGAAGTAAAGGTGAAAATCTCTCATCATCTCCAAATGTTCACAGTGCTTATGCTCACAAACACATTTATATTAGTTTGCTGGGGCTGCTGTAGCAAAATACCACAAATTGCATGGCTTAAACAACAGAAATCTATTGTCTTCTAGTACTGGAGGCTAGAAGTCCAAAAAAGTGCTGGCAGGGTTGGGTCCTTCTGGACACCCGGACAGAGAATCTGACCCACTCGTCTCTTGTGGCTTCTGGTGAGTTGCTGTCATTGGTGCTCCTTGGCTTATAAGTATCACCCCATCTCTGCCCTCTTCTTCATATGGGATTCTCCATGCATATCTGTCTCTGTCCCCAAATTTCCCTTCTTCATAAAGATGCCAGTCCAATTGGAGTAAGACCCACCCTCATGACCTCATTTTAACTGAGTGACCTCTCTAATGGCCTTCTTTCACATTCAGAGGGACTGGGGGCCTTAGGACTTCAAAATGAGTTTTGGTGGGACACAATTAGTCCATGTCCACATTCCAAAAGAGCTTTATCGTGAGACACATGGAAGTGGTTGGGCATGGGCAGTGGGGAGGAGGAAGTAAGGGCTCCTGGTGGCCAGACTAGCAGAGGCTAGATCACAACTTGGGCTCAGGGTTCACCCTTCAAGTCTGCTCTGCAGGGGAGAGCTCCTTCTGCATTCAGGCTGGCCAGGAAAGGGCTGAAGGAGCCCTCACAGGGGTAGGATGTTACAGCAGAAGCCAAAAGGTCTTCTGTGAATGGCTGGACATAGAAAGACTCCTGGGAGGAATGGCCAGGCACCAACATCCAAGAACAGTTCAGACACCCAACTTCACTAAGGAGCAGAACGGCCTTATCGACAGGATGATAGTGTAGATCACAGGTGCATAGATCTCAGGATGAAGGCAAGACGTTTAGGGGTCTGAGCTGAAGGGATTGCCAAGGATATAACTCAAAGAGGTGACAAGAAAACTTCATTGGCACAGTTAGATCATTCGTCCATTCATTCATTTTCACAGTCATTCAACAAATGTGTGGTAAATGGCAGGCACACAACATCAACAATGTGGTTCCCAACATGGAAGAGCTCACAGACTTACTGAAGAGACAGAAACAGAAACCAGCCTCGGCAAGGCAATGTGGCAGGTGCTATCTATCACTGGGCTCTCGGAGAACCTGGAGAGCTGGTAGCAAGATGTGATACCCTGCATAGAAGGCAAGGGCCATGAAAATGGGAGACTCCTTAAACCTTTATAAATGACCTAGGTTTGTTACCACCTGTTTCTTGTAGTGATTTTTGCAAAGCAACCCTTATGACAAAGAGATTTCTGTTTGACAAAAGGGGCATGAGGAAGGTGGGGATGTTTTCTTACTATGCAACCAATCAGGTAGATAAGAACCCAAAAAAGATGAGCAGGTGAAACTGACGAGTTAAGAGAACATCATCTCTGGCATCTACCAAAAGAAATAGACACATAGAAGTTTTAGGAGATTTATTCAAGAGACAGCACTCCAGGGCCTACTATAGCCAGGCACATTGTTAGGTAAAAGGAAAGAATGGTGAGTGTAAAGACCCCCTGACCACAGCTTCCTCATATCAAGAGGGGTTTTGACAGTCTTCCTTGAGAGGGACAGACATTAGTCAAAAATTATTTGACAATATAACTGCAAATTGTAACAGGTATGCAGAGGGGTGGAGGCAGAATGGGTTTATCCAACAGGAATAAGCCCCAAGGGGGCTCTCTGCAGGGGCTTTCTTCTAAGGGAAAGAATCAGGACAGCTGGGCACCTCCTTCCTGCACCTCTCTGGCTGCTGGGGGTGAACTGCAGGCAGCGCCTGCCTCCTCACTGGCCTCCTGCAGAGGTCTGTACACACACTGGCTCCTTCTCTGGCAGAACAAACTGCTTAGTCCCCTGAACTCCTCCAAGACTTCCTTCATGCCCCTCAAGTATGGACCATTATGACCTGAAGTGTGTCCCCTGAAGTAGGTCAAGGAATGTATGTTACTCATCTTTGTACCAGATGTCTGCTAAATGAACAAAAGAGCAAATAAATGTTTTTTATCTTTTGTCTGTCAACATAGGGGAACAAAGATGATGAATAACATCTTCACAGCACTATCAAAAGGTCAGCAAATACAAACATCAAACTGAAACCAACGAGATGATTTTTAATAGGAATAAATGCAAAAATCCCAAATTTGTGTTACTGAAATCAAAACTATAATTCATGGGGGGGAAAACCTCATTCATTCAACAAAGATGTTTTTGAGTGCCACCTATAATTCCAGTCACTGTTCTAGGTGCTAGGTACACAGCAGAAAAAATATAGACAATATCCCTGACATCATAGAACTTAAATTTGATTAGAAAGAAGGATCTAAGGGTTTTAACTTATCACAAGCTTACTGTGAGGCATCAAGACAATATGGCAACGATAGCAGGAAAGAAAGAAACCCTAACTTGACTTCACCTGCACCAGTAGAGCTCTGTTCAATGGCCATATCAGAGTGTGCCTCGAGTTGCCCTGTGCTATTGGGCTGACATTTGTACTCTGGAGCTAACCATAGGCCACTCATTTGAAAAGGAGGTTTGACAAACCTGATAATGTGTTTAGAGGAATGTGGTCAGGCCCACAAAAGGTGTGAGAATGGGATTACATGTGTTTGGCCTGGAGGCCCAATAGTAACAGCAGGTACAAGAGCCAAGGACTGAAAGCTATCTGAGCAAGACTTGATCACACCGGGTATAAATTACCAGGGAGCAGGAAGAGTCTCAAAGAGAAGCTGCCACTCCCCCACCCCCCACAAAGGTGTGGGAAGGCCTCCTTCCCTGGGGAAGAGATATTCCATCCTCAGGGATGGTGCTGAAGAAAATTGTACTGCCCAAGAGCAAACTCAAGACATCAGACTAGACTCTGGGTCTCCTAAACTGTAAAATGAAGAATTCTGTAGCTAATTCCCCATCAATAAGAAAAGCAATATTGAGGAGGACGGGTTTTGGAATCAGACAAAGCTGGATTCCAGGCCTAAAGTGGGAAACACACTCCAAGCCTCATTCCCTCACTTGTAAAAAGAGGGTGGTGATAGTTCTTACCTCATTCGGAGGTGAGGATTAAATGAGATTATTTAAGGATTAAATTAAATGAGATAATTTATATAAAGTGCCCAGAGCAGTGCCTGGCCCTGGGTAAACCATGAATAAATGTTAGCTAATGGCAAGGTGAAGTGTTCTCCATTTTATTTGACTATATTTCAGTTTATTTAGGTAAATCATTTTACCATGAGTCTCTAAATCTGCAAACTTCTACTATCATACTAAAGCAATTATTCAGTAATTTAAAAGTATAAAGTAGAAGGACAGTGTGGCCATAAAGTTCATGGGCAATTTAAAATGGTGTGCAATTCAAAATTGCACACAAACCCTGTACTTTATTTTTTTTTAATTTTTTAACAAGTGAACAGTTTATTAAGAATGAAACAAAGGTATGATGTGATACAGTACAAGCAAGACACTCAAGGTAGGTATAATAGTACTACTCACACAAAAACTTAAATTTCACCTCAAAAAAAATCACAAGACAAAAGAGAAAGCAATTTCACTGTTATAAAGTAAGATATTTCATGCAAAGTATTAACTCCCCCCGCCCCCAAAGCCCAACCTTCCAACAAACAAAAAGCTATCTGGGAATACTGCTATGCTAACATTTTAACCACAGTATAATCATCCATGGGAAAACAGTAATTAAGCAATGACTTAAATGAAATAACAAAGTTCAAACTATCATAAACTCATAGACCACAATGATTTTACAAGAAAAGCAATTCCACAAATCTTATAAATAATAAAAATCTTATTGTTTATATGATTTCTCTTTATAAGATATTAGAGATTTAAATGAGACTTTAGAACAACTGGGCTTGATAGATGTATATAGAATGCTCCATCCCAAAGATACAGAATATACATTCTTCTCTCCATCCCATGGAACTTTCTCCAATATTGATCATATCCTAAGACACAAAATAAACCTCAGGAGGATCAAAAGAATTGAATTCTTCCTTGCATCTTTTCAGACCACAAGGCACTAAAAGTGGAACTCACCTCCAACAAAAATGCTCAACCTCACACAAAGGCGTGGAAGTGAAAGTTTTGCATCCTTTTCTAATTAGAACACTGAAGAGTATAGGTATAGGTGGTTAATGACACAGTGGGGCATGGGGGAAGGATAGAGTAGACAGAGAGAGAAGGAGGGAGGGGTAAGGGAAAGAAAACAACAAGAAAAAGGAAAGAAAATAGTGACTAATTCTCACATAAATTGGATTCAATTTTGACCAAAGCACATTACTTAAAGATTAATTTTTAATTCAACTTGTTAATATGTTGTTTAGGATATTGCATCCTCAGTTATAAGTGAAATATGTTTGTAATTTCCCTTTATAACAATATATTTTCTCCAATTTCAATACCAGGTGTATCCAGATCAAGTGGAATGATTTTGAAATATTTCTTCTTTTTCTATTGTCAATAAGATTTGGCATGATCTGTTTTTTGAAACTCTCCTTTACTTTTATTTGTATAATATTAGTTGTCTATTTTTTGAGACTTCGGAAAAAAAATAAGAAGTTAACTGATGACTTCATACTGAGCCTCAGAGTCAAAGGACTCTATAATGTCTGATTTGACAATATGAACGTTACTTTCTTGGCATTATTATTACTAATATTTCTTAATATTTCAATGCGGTAATCGTCTGTTTTCTTTTCTGAATGTATTTATCTTCGTTCATTCTTTACGTGGTTTTTGTTTCTAGTCCTTATCTTAAACATTGTTATTGTTATTAAATATTAAGCCTTTTTAATTCTGAGAAGGCAAAAAGTGGAAACCTAATTAACACAAGTATATGTAAAAAGAAAAAAAAAGAAAAAAATTCTTAGAACTTTAAGAAGAATGTCTAGAACAATGAATGTCTTGTGTAATTATAAACTACTACTACTATTATTATTTTTAATGTACAAACTAATGTTGAAATACAACATCTCTCATAACATTAGGTAACTTTTTTGTCTATCTTGTTCTGGATAAATGAATGGTAACCTGGGAATGAATCTTGTTTCAGACACTTATTAGCTGTGTGAACTTGGACAAGCTATAGAAATGCTACAATGCTCAATTTCATGTCTCTCAATGTGGAGGACTCTATGTCCTATTAGCTCTACTAGTTTAGCTAATCTTGGTATAGTGCTCAGAGATGTGTTTGGCAAATGTGAATCTTTCAGTAATGTTATCTCTCTCCATTTTCCTTTATTCAAATTTGACAATGAACAGTGGGGGAAAGGAACTAGAGAGATGGGCTGGAGGCTTGGAGACCAGTTACGTTGCTACACGAACAATAGAATATGGGAAAAGGACTAAGGAGCCAATGGAAGGAGGAATGGAAAGGATAGAAGGTAGGAGGTACAGTTAACACATTCTTAGAAAATGATTACATGTGCAGTTGAGAAATAGCGAAAAGAGTAATAAATTGAAGGCTCCTTCAGAAGATTCTTAGGAAGATACCTACTGTGTTATGTGTAGTTTATTTTACAAGCAACATATGGCACTATTATTAGCACCACAAATACTTCATTTCTCTACTCTTCTAAATTTTCAATTTAGAATTATTTTACTTTTTAAATTTTTTAATTTTTATTATGTTAATTTTAAATTCATTTCTATTATTCTATTTTTTCTTTCATTAAAAAAATTATTACTGCCTCCAATTTTATTCTTCGTAGTTATTATTCTTTCTGCAACTTGAGAAAAATATTGTATCTATTGCAAAGAAGCATTTATTTTTTTAATTTTTTTTATTAAATCATAACCATGTACATTTACGGGTACAATGTGTTGATTTGATATACAATGTGGAATGCTTACATCAAACTGATGAACATAACCATCACCTCACTTACTTATTTGTTGTGGTAAGACCTCATCTATTCGGCACCATGAAATGGTACATTTCAAAACTATTTAGAGTATAAATGTCTTACCACAAGGAAGCATTTTCACTTTGAAAAAAATATAAATAGAAAACCCATTTATGAAGCATTTTTCTGTGTGAGAGTTTATTATATAGTAGACTTTATGTGCTTATGAGTTTGACTATGTTGTACTTTTGGAGAACCCTCTGGAAATAATTTTAACATTACTGATTACATTAAAACTAGTAACCAGCATTACTTTAGAGTTTAAAGAACATTCTCTCCAATGTTAATTATTAGTCATGAAAGAAGATACAAAGAAAAGCCTCAAAAAACTTAATGCATACATGTAGCATCAATTATTACTATGTTGTTTAATATAACTAAAATAGGTTAATAAAATACACTTCCATATATAACCTTATCACACTTCTAATCTTATTTAAAATCAAAATAACATTTACTTATAAAATAAAAATTAAAAAAACCTTCTAACTCTATAAGTTAAATTCTATTAGCAGAATACAATAATTTGTAATCAATGAATGCTCTATATTTTAACATACCAAAATTAAAAAATCAATTTGTAATTGTATTTATTTCTGAAATAAGTAATATTACATATAATTATCGCTACTTTATTAATTATCAAGAATTGTTGAAGATTTGGGCTATTTCAAGACCTTACCTTCCACTTTTAATAGGAGAATTATCCATGGAATGTACAATTCAAAATGCAAAAGAATAAGAAAATGTTAACAAAAACTTCACAAAAATATTTCTAATGTCTAATTAAAACAAAAAAATCCCAGTTGACACAAACACAAGAATCAGTGATGATATTCAAGGTAACCCATTAATGAGACTTGAATTCTAATTATTTTATGAGATGAAATGATAAATTATAATGATTCTGAATAAGAGTAGTGAAACCAGTATTTCATTAAATGCTTTCAAAATTTATATGATGAACCAAGAGTTTAAAATTCACTGAAATCTCAATATCAAGCTATTAGTTACTAAACTCTTAAAAAGAAAGTTGATTAGCGTGACAGTTCTGAACAGAACCCAGTAGATGGCAGTAAGTTGTTACAAAGTCATCAGAAAGATTGAGAAATATATTATACATTGCCAATATTACACATGTAGATGGAGCATCTAATGAATAAAATATGAATTTCCTTCAAATATAATACAGATACCATATCCCTAAATGCATTTTATCCTGGTTTTGTGGCAGAAAGCCATGTATCCCCCAAACTATAAACACATAATACTTTGTATAGAATAGCAACAATTACTCTTAACTCAATCTCAATAAAATTCAATCATAACTAAAAAATTCAGAGATGGATAAATATGAGTAAAATAAATATTAACTTTCACTAGCTAAGAAATAAAATTTAAAGAAGAATTTTTTTAGTAGAAACTGTACATGATCAAGTATCATAATATAGGAGTTTTAGATGCAGTTTATCTACTTTAGCTGTGTAATTATGAGCCAGTGATTAAACCTCTGTACATTCATTTCCTTATCTCCACAATTATAACCAAAAGACTTTCCCAACATGGCTCAAGTTCTCTATATGTAAAATAAATGATGTATGTAAAGTAAACAACAAAACATGGTGCAAATACAACATATGATCATTGCCATCAACATGGAAGCCAAATAAATGGAGTCTTAAAAAGAGAATTTGTCAAAAGACATAAAATGTTGTAGTGGAATAAAAATGAAGGATGAGAAAAAAAGTGTCTAGATTAATTGCCTTTAGAGTTATTTAAAAGTATATCTTGAGTAACATGGTAATTATATTTTGTCCTGAATGAAGAAATTTGTCTTCCATACCATATCTGTGGTATGATGCAGATGTTATATACACAGGCACCCAAGTCAGACCACCTGGGTTCATAGCTCCCTCTCCAGTTGTGTAACGCTGGGTAAATCACTAAAGCCTCTGTGACTTGGTTTCTGCATCTCTATGATGAGCTATGACCTCAACTTGAACAAATTTCCTCCTCTAAATGGAAGTTGCATTTACTTATTATGAATTTCCAAGGAGAGGATGTTTATGAAAGGTATGCAGACATAATTCAGTAGTCTTTCCATTAACAGATATTTCCATTTTATTTCTTAGTAAATCTATTGCCTATTTTCTCTTACAACGATGAATACATACACAGGCATATATGTATGTACCCACTCAGAGGGGACATCAAACTAGATAATACTCAGATACCACGTGCAAGAATTGCTTTCAAATCAGATAAAAAACAAATCTCTCCTGAGGTAGCAAACAAAGGAAGGATCACTCATTAAACGTAGCCCGCCCCTTGGCATTTTCCCTATTCATCAGACAGAAAGGGGCTGTGCTATTATCTTTCCACCATTAGTAAGTCAAAAATCATTACAAAGAGTTCACAATTCTATTATTTTCCTAATGTCCTTTTTTCCCAAAATGTTAATGCTGTTACATTTTTCTCAAATGTGTATGGATTTGTTTGGTACATCTTGCCTGCTTCCATTTCATTCACAATTTAAAAATGGATTTTCTAGTCGTGAAAAGCCTTTTTGAGGCCCCCAAAGAGAGGAAATTTATCTGGTCTCTGAAGGTTAATAATCCACCATGTAAAACCCTTCAGCAGCCAATTTAAACCCTGAGTGCATGGTAACAGAGACTTTTAAGTCTAAACCAATATTCAAAAGCTGTGTAGGTAGCCCCAAATTTGGGCTATATAGTGTGTCCACACACACACACACACACACAAATATATACACACATACATGTACATATACATACAGACACATACATACTTCTTATTTTTAATTAATACATAATGTAGCCTTAATGTATGTATGTACATGTTCTTATTGTAAATTAGTGTAGAAACATATAATTTCCTACCAATTAAGATTATTTTGCTTTTGGGCTCCGAGCCCCTCGCATACACCGAGGCTGGTGGGTTTGAACTCGGCCCAGGCCAGCTAAACAACAATGGCCACTGCAACAAAAATAACCGGGTGTTGTGGCGGGCACCTGTGGTCCCAGCTACTTGGGAGGCTGAGGAAAAAGAGAATCTCGTAAGCCCGAGAGTTTGAGGTTGCTGTGAGCTGTGATGTAACAGTACTCTACGGAGGGTGGTGTAGTGAGACTTTGTCTAAAAAAAAAGATCATTTTGGTTTTGGTTTATAAAATCTCTTCTGCTGTAAGACTCTGGGTTTCTAACAGAAACATGTAGCTTGGTGCAGGACCGAGAGGAGGTGAGAAGGCGCAGCCGGGGCGACCATAAAGTGGCAGAGTGAATCTCCGCCCCTGTGGGGCAGGCGGGTGTCCAGATCGTCACTGCCCACTGGGAACTGTACTGCCTTGAACATGGACTTCAGACCGATGGCCAAAAGCCAAGTGACAGAACTATAGGTGGCGGTGATGCCTCCAACATGTTCTGCAGCATGGCAAGCACGTGCCCAGAGCAGCATCTGTGGACCTGGAGCCCAGGATGGGGGACGAGGTGCACACCGGGACCTGCAGACAGCTCTTCCCCACGCCCGGAGCGGCTGATCACTGGGGAGGAAGATGCAGCCAATAAATATGCCAGACGTTACACCCTCTGTGGGGACATCACCAACCTGGTTCTGGTCCCAGACCTAGACCAGAGCTGCAAACTGGCGGACCTGTGTGCGGGCCTGCAAGGCTCCCTTATCTTCCAAGGCTTGGAGGGCGGCACCAGCTCTGGGTTCTCATCTCTGCTCATGGAGCAGCTGTCGGTGGACTAGGCAAGAAGTCCAAGCTGGAATTTATCATCTCCCCAGACCCCCAGGTTTGCAGGGCCATGGTGGAGCCCTACAAATCCAACCTGACCACTCACACAACCCCGGGGCATTCGGACTGTGCCCTCAGGGTGGACAATGAGGCCATCTGTGACATATGTTGGCACACCCTGGACGTCGAGCGTCCTACATACCCCAACCTCAACCGTCTGACTGGGTAGATCGTGTCCTCCATCATGGCCTCCCTGCGGTTCCACAGGGCCCTGAATGTGGACTTGGCAGAATTCCAGACCACCCTGGTGTTGTACCCCCGCATGGATTCCCCGGCCACCTACGGCCTGGTCATCTCAGCCCAGAAGACCTATCCTGAGCAGCTGTCCATGGCGGAGATCACCAATGCCTGCTTAGAGCCGGCCAATCAGATGGTCAAGTGCAACACTCTCCATGGCAAGTGCATGACTTGCTGCCAGTTGTACAGGGGGGAATGGGACGTGGTCCCCAAAGATGTCAACCGGTCATTGCCACCATCACGACCAAGTGCACCATCCAGTTTGTGGACTGGTGTCCAACTAGATTTAAGGTGGGCATTAACCACCAGCCCCTCACTGTGGTCTCTGGGGGCGACCTGGCCAAAGTGCAGCAGGCCCAGCACGCTGAGCAACACCCCTGCCATCGCTGAGGCGGGGTGCTCCTGGACCACATTGCTTGGATCTCATGTAGGCCAAGCGGGCCTTGGGGCACTGGTACATGGGTGAAGGAATGGAGGACAGGAAGTCCTTGGAGGCTCGCCGGGACCTGGAAGGTCTGGAGGAGGATTATGAAGCAGTGGCCGTGGATTCCGTGGAAGCCCAGGCTGAGGAAGGGGAGGGCATGGCAGGTGGACCCCTCTTCCGCTCTCTCCTGCCACCCCTCAGCACGACTGCCCTCAAGCTGTTTACTAGTAAAGTTTCTATGGAATAGCAGTAAATAAATAATTAATTAAGTAATTAAAAAAATTTAATTATCCTAGGATAATTTTGTAAGCACTTCTATACATTTGCCTTTTCCAGCTCTATGTGACAGAATCTCCTCTCTGCTAATCAAACAAGGTCCACTGAGTTCACTAACCCATAATGTAACATTATCTCAAGAGATATTTTAAATTAGAGATTCCTGAGGATGACACAATAATATTATGCCCTTCTCCTGAAATAAAACTGTGTCTCCATTCCTAGAACTTTTACTGATGTGAATTTATGCAGTAACTAAAACTGTTACATATGGGGCTATGAAATAGCTTTTCCTTCCTCCTTACTGGAAGTAGGTGCTGACCCTTATTAATAATTATGGACAAAGTAATTCCCTGGTAGTGCCAGTATTTTTTCCTTGGTTTCTGCAAATCTGTAACTGCAGGCTCCCTCTTCTTGGTGGGAGTGGCTTCCCGCACAGAGACACATTCTGGTCTGCTTGTGCGGCAGTACTATTTTCCTTCCCATGGGAAAGTCTTTGTAAGGAACAAGTAGGTTACTTTGTCTCTGGAGTTCAGATCTCAAGAGTTCATTAGTTCAGCCTGTAAACTGGCTATCAAGCTATCACCATCTAACCTGAATTCTTAATTTATCTCTCAACTGGTTCTGAACTTAAGCAGAAAACAAAGTATTTATTAAGCTACATTAACTTCAAACAATGAAACAACACAAATATGTCTTTTAGAGATGCAGAAATAGATAGCAAAAATATAAATACAGTAAATTCTCCCTAGAATGGTCTGTAGGTGGTCCTCTGATCACCCCCCTAAATCGATCTAATCTTCACAGGCTGGACATGTACCACCTATACGCATCAGTAGAGCAGGCCTAGGTCCTTATGTTGACCACCTTGGTGTTTTGACCAATTCTTTACAGTGCCTTGAGTGGTCAATTTACAGAGTATAGTCATAGAGACATGTACTCCTAACTCAGGCAACACAGAAAGCTTTATCTATTTTATAACGTTCTATTTTTTAAGCTGGATATTAGATACACGAGAATTTGTTAAATTATCTCTAAAATATTTCTGTTGTTTTCTTTACCTTTATTGAAGCTAAACAGCTCTCACTTAATTTTATTTTCTCTGCTGTTGGCAGAACTCTTTCAATCTGCTCCGAAGGGAGGATTCATATCAAACAAATTTGCGTAAAAAGCAGGCTAGCTAATTTTTTGAAGTACAGGCTGAAAAACGGATTTTTCGTTGCTTAGAACCATGAAATTTCCCTTATCAAAAGAGCCGCAAGGGTGTTAAGCATAAACTAAAAGCTGATTCTGGGAGCTTGTGGCCTATCTAAAGACCAGATCTCTTACTTTTCTCTTTAACCTAACAAGCATATCAATATATCAGAGAAAATCATTGTCTCATTTAGTTTGCAAGGTGTTCTCAGGTAACATATCAGCACTTACATGGTCCTTGAAAAAGATTAATCTCTTTAAATCATTTCCCTAGCACAGATTCAAACTGAAGCCAAATGTAATAAGCTAATTATGGGTAAGATTCAAGTGTCATTCCTTATTAAATCAATGCTCTAAAACCCTTCCTAAGTTTTCTAATCAGTAGACAGGAACAATTAACATCTAATTAGTCATTCATCATACTTGATAGAAATGTTTTAAAAGGAAAGTTAAAGAGATTTCTCTCATCACAATTTGACTGAAAATGTGTGACAGTGTCCTTTACACTTTCTATTCGTCGTTTCCTATATAGCAGCCTACTGCTAAGATGATTTTTAACATGAAATCTGTTAATCTGAATTTATCAGAAATTCCATCATTTTATGACTTCAAATGACCTTATGAACAGTTAGTACAACCGAATGACTTTACAGAGGAGGAAATTGAGACTAAGGGAGGTTTAACTTTTTGACAAAGCCATGGTTGTTTACTGGAAGCATGCAAATTCAAGGCTAGGTCTCAAGGAATGCTCCACAACCTTCTTTTCTTTTAATGTCTTCAACCTAGGTCATGAGATCAAAGTTTCCTAAGCCGTTGTTATGTGAGTGTAATAAATAATAGCTCATCACTTTCTAGATTTATCAAGAAAGCTCGAAATTGTAAGCAAGGGATCTAGAGTCAAAGTATCTGAACTCAGATTCAAGTGTAGCATTTATTAGCTGCGGGACTTTAGTGAAGTTCCTTAAACTCTGTGCCTTCCCTTCCTCACTCATAAAACGAAGGTGATAATGATGCTGATGATGGTGATGACAGTATTGATCCTATAAACTGGTTGTGGGATTAAACGAATTAATACACTAATTTGCTTACACTAGTCTAGGGAAAATTTAATTGTTCATTAAATGTTGTCTGTCCAAACCATACTGGGTCTAGAACTCCCATATTTTATCCCGACTCATTTTCTAGAAAACCGTGAGTATAACGACTGTTAGAAGAGTGGAAGCAGTGTACAAACAGCACAGTTCTCTGGACTTTATGTGTTTCTGCGATGGCTGTGTAAGACCAACAGAGAAGTACATTATCAGGGCAAGTGGAATATAAACAGGGAAGGAAAATTATCACAGTCCAACCCTTGAGTCACTTTCAATCATCAGGCTCTTTTCATGTTCACTCTGTCTTATATACAGCTCAGTCCTGGCAGAAAACTTTCCATGTACACTGTCTCAAGAGCAGACGATTCACCAGGAGGGATTATTACAGCAAAACATTACAAAACGATTTAACTTAGAGTTATATATGTAGGTCGCTAGGAACATTTTGAGACAGACTGTGTTATGGGCCACTATTTCACTTCCAAGAAACACAGTGGACACGTCCTTTCTGACTTACCCATGCCAAGTTTCAACTTGCTCAGCTTATCAGTGCTGCTGGGAAGCCTTCATGTGTTTCCATCCACACAGATTTTAGTTTCCTTGATTTTTGTGTATCTCAAAACTTATGTAACGACTCACATCTAATGAAGTGATAATGCATGTCAAGAAAGGCCAAAACACCATACAGCTTAGGTTTTGAAGAGTGCAAAGGGAAGGTGGTTTTGGTATTTGTTCACTTGTTTTTCATTGATCTTTTCTTTAATTGAGCCCATTTACACTTTCCCCTAAGCTTCCCATACTCCAGTGATTGTAAGTGTCATAAACAATCCATAAATATAATCAGCATATAAGCATAGCAATACTAAGGGATCTTCTCTCCATTTTTTTTTAACCATTGTGCATTCTACACTGCATCAATTCTCTTTTCTTCATTAATAAGCACTCACATACAAGGGCTGTGCATTGTGATCATAGTACTCACTGCAAACTACACATATTCTGAATACTCCCGACTCCTCACGTGGTAAGTGTATCTTACCCTCCTGGTGAATCTTCTGCTCTTGAAGATACTAGACTAAGTACAGAACACTTCAAGTAAGTCTTGAGAATTAGGTAACAAAGAAGAAACAGTTCCTTCTGCCTTGGACGCCATCTAATGATAGACACAGTTAAGAAACCATACAGTTATTTAAAATGTCATCAGTGCTCTGGGCAGAAGCCTCTCTTACTCCACTTCCCAGGATCTGTAACCTACCTGTTCATTGTTTTGACTTTCTCCTACATAAGGAACCCTTTCTTCTTTTCTGGATAACTCTCTTGGCTTTTAAATATATTCAGGTTTATTCAGAAGATTATAAAACATATCTTTTCATCTCATTTCCTCTTTACAACTAGATTGCTAAGACTAGTGTATCCTCCCAGTCTCCAAATCTTTGTGTTCAATTCATTCATCAATATTCAAATGGTTGGGCTTCTACTTATCTTTCACTAGCAAAATACATGTCATTACCTTCAAAAGAATGCCTGATCACTGAATCCAATGCTTACCTTTTAATCTGTATTTTCATGACCTCCAAACACACCTTAGCATAGAACAACTTTCCTTAAGACAAATACCCTTTTATTTGATTCCCAGTAAATACAATTTTTCTCTACCACTCTGACCACTATTTTATAATACATTTTATAGCTAATCATTCTCTATCAAGCTGTCAAATATTTCATTTTCTCAAAGCTCCAACTCAGGTGTTCATCTTTTTTTCATTACACAACTGCTAACCAATAAATGTATGAGTCACAAATATCATGTGCAGTTTTAAATGTTCTTGTAGCTATATCAAAATGTAAAAATAAGAAAAAAAAAACAAAAAGCAAACAACTTTAACATTACAAATATACCCAAATATTATCTTCTCAACAGGCAACCAATATAAACAAGAATTAATGAGATATTTTCCATTCTTTGTTTTTATCGTAAGTCTTCAAAATCTGGTGTGATTTCAGACTCAGACTAGCCACATTCCATGTGCTCTGTCACCACGTGCTCCCCACTTGGTAGTGGTTTCTATATTAAACGACATAGCTTCAGACTTTAAAGAGCTACATAATCCTATCTATCCCCATGGATTCTATTACTATTTTAAAACTAACACTTCAAAATATCTATCTACAGCTCAGATAGCTTGAGTTCTGAGTAGTTTACTGTATATTTGACATCCCTCTTTGGTGTTTCAAATTCTCATATTCAGTGTGTTTATGTATAAAATCATGATCTCCCCTGCCCTCTGGCCAAACTACTTGAGATTGCTCCATTGTCACTTATCTGAAGGATTGGCACTATGGTCAATAGGTTTGCAAGATGGAAACCTAAGGGCTTTCATCACATCTATGATGATGATGTTCATTAATATTATGCCTGCATCCAAATTAATCCTAAGTGTTAGTCAGTTACTTCTATTGATGAGTAGTTTCGTCATATCTTTCCTCCAGCCTCTCAAGTTACATGAACTCTGTAATGGCTACTGATTCTCACCTGGTTCCCTATTGCACGCTTTCTTTGTGCTTTGTTTCTTGATACATAGCACTAATCATAGTTTATAAGAAAAAATTGTTTGATTATCTTAAATACTGGAAAATTACTAAGTTATCAATTCAGTGAGCAAGAACCATGCCTAAGTTTCTCACAGTTGTATTGTACATTCTTAACAGGTGACTAGCACATCATAGGCACAAAATAAATATGTATCAAGTAAGGAGAACTTAACCCAATATTTGAGTGTCAGAAAACAAATCGGAAAGTGATGTCTTCCTTACTGGGATGGATTTTCCATAAAGCAATGTGCTTTTATCTTTCTAAGTTAAAAGTGCATTTGTTCATTGATCCTAATCCCACTTCTAGCAAATTATCTCACAGAATACTCACACTTGTATAGCATGGTAATGACTTACATAGATTCAGTACATATTTTGTGCCAGCACATTCTTTCTCTTCTTACTATTTTTACTTAATCTGCCCTAATATCTCTATGAAATAGACATTATTATCCTTCTTTTACAAATAAACAAAAAATAAAGTACAAAGAGTTGATTCAGGTCACCTGTTAAGTAAGTTGGACTGCTAATTAACTCAGATTTCAGAAATCATATATATATATGTGTGTGTGTGTATATATATATATATATATATATATATTTTTTTTTTTTTTTTTTTTTTTTTTACCAACAACCCTCATTGCTTCATATATATGTAATAGCTAAACATTTTCTTTTTTGGGGGGGGGACAGAGCCTCAAGCTGTCACCCTGGACAGAGTGCTGTGGCATCACAGCTCACAGCAACCTCCAACTCCTGGGCTCAAGCAATTCTCCTGCCTCTGCCTCCCAAGTAG